>CALNXI010002018.1:89424-92858 GCA_942486025.1 Porites evermanni
CGGCCTGAGCTTAACGATGACACCGACCAAGATGGCAAGCCCCTTGTTAAAAATTCGGTAGTGCGAATATTCTGTGGCATTTTCCAGCATGTTTTCAAAACTGATTCGGCTAGAAATAGATAAATACATGAATAAATGAGGAATACTGAAATAAATGTTTCCTGAAACTGTTACCCTATTTAAGATCAAAATTGTGAATTTCCTACTTTATTACCCTGCGCTTGAACCGCTGTTCTGAAGAACCGAATGATAACAATTCCAGACCCCGGTATAAAAAAAATACCGTGGGGATGGTAGAGGAATAACCATCAAAAACATCGAAAGGTGCTTTCATTCTTGATTTTAGGCATTCAACTGTAGCTGCGTTGATCTTGGGGGAAACAACACTCAAACCAGTTCAGCAAAGAAAGGTTACTGCGACCGTGGATCTGGATGCAAGAATTACAAATACTTCCTTATGATCAATGTTTTGCTGCTTTCGGCGGTTTTCTTGGTAGCGATACCAAACAAAACAGTGGTTCTACGGTAAGAAAGTATAGCATTACTAACGCTTATTCCGTCTCAGCTTGCAGCACTTCCACTAGCCCACCCTATGTTCGGTAGGTCGTAGGTTCATATACAGTTGGGGGCTCCAATTTTCTTCTTTTCCCACACTCGTAAAGTGTTGATTATAAGATCTTTTAACTTTTGTGAATTGAACCCTAGCCTGCGACCAGGGACCAGGCCTCGCTATATGAGGAAAAAATAGCAAAAACGGAGTGAAATAGCATAAAAAAAATCAGCGAGCCGAAGGAGCCGAGCGGTGGACTGGGAAGGGGTAGCCACCCTTTCTTAGCAAAGCAAGCCGAGCTGTAGTCTGGGGACTAACCGATTTTTTTCGCGCCAGTTTCTTCAACTACCTAGCCTGATCCTAGGCCAATCAAACCCTAACTTAAGGGAGTCCCGTACCTCGTGATGCTTAAATAAGCGCACCATTTAGCTGTAGAAGCTGGCTCCAACGGGACACGTTCCTGATGCCCTGCGAGTAGTGGTTTCTACAGGCCGGACGCTAAGCGTAGCGTCCAGCCACTGCTCGCAGAGTACGTGGCTGATATCTACACGTACGTACATATTCAGTCGTTAATATTCCATAATCTAACTCAGTCCATATTTGCCTATACCTTATTTTATTTCATCAGGTGCGTACCAGACAATCACAGGTCTTACTCTCTCGGATTTCAATTCATCTTCCAGCGGTCGCTCGGGTTCGTACCAGGGCCCATCATTTTTGGATGGATGTTTGATTCGGGGTGTCTATTTTGGGGGGAAAGTTGCAACAGACGAGGCCGATGCCAAATATACAACATGTGGAATATTGCAACGAAAATTACCATCTTTGGATTTGTAATGAAAGGTAAATATCTAGAGCGAAGGATAGACATTAAGGTTTCAGATGAGTCCGCTTTCTGATGAAATCAGCAATCCGCAAAATATTACAATACTCCGTTCTTTCAGGGTTGTTTCTATTATGACAAAACACTTACTAGTGTGGTTGGAAGATTACCTTAGTTTATAAATGATAATTAGTAACAAGTCACCCTTCTGAAGGTTTTTCGTTTTACTTCATTATGCATAACCAAACCTCGAACCTCGAAATTGACTTTAAAACACTACAAATTGCCAGAAAGACGATCCCAGCCTTTTGTTTTGTCCCACTAGCAACGACGACGGTGACAGCAATGAGAACAGCGAAAAAACCAATAGGTTTAATAACCAAAACAACAACTTTACACGTGCAACACACTTTGCACATTTCTTTGCCGTCGCTGCACGACTAGAAAATGCCTAATTTCACGTTTTGTCGAAGATGTAACACAAGACAACGACTTTCTTTTTCGTTTCCTGAACCCTGATACAGTCTTTTAGAATTCAAGTCAAGAAAGACGAATTGAACGAGATGGAATAAGCGTGATAAAGTTAAGTAACGCTTTTGCAGCCGTCGCGGTCGTGGTTTCTTATATAATAAGCTTGCTAATGTCCACAGCCTCAAAAGTTAGCACTGCATACTAAATAGTTGATACAACTGACGTGAAAGTACTGCTGAAGATGTTTCATTTGACTGCATGGTCACACTGGCATAGGATTTCATCCACAGACTCAAAAGTTAGAACTATACATACTAAATTAATATATAATACCATGTGAACGTACTGCTACAGAGTTTTTTATTTGAATCACAGACCAGAGGATTTCATCCACAAACTCAAAGGCTTCAACCACTTAACGAGACTTCATCATTCTTTCAAGGAGGCTTGGAGGATGTTATCCACCGAGGCCGAACTCGATCTGCATAATTCTTCATATCATACGGGGGCACCCAACGACAGTTTTTGGAAAATGTCTGTTCGGAAGACGATTTGAGATCTAGAATTTTCGGAACATTTGTTGTAAATTAAAATTTCTTGCTTGCCTGCCTCTCCTAGGATTTTCGAACATCTAAACAATGGTATAACTGCCCATTTTCAACGGATTTTTACCCTGAAAAGGTCACCTAGAAATTTCGGGAGCCTCTTTTCTGGCTGAAATTTTCGAAAAGGTAAGTTTTGATCCTTGTAATTTTCGTATTACTAGACTTTCAGCTAGGAAATCCGAACAGATGAGAAATTTTTAGGGGATAAAAATATGCCTATATCTACCGTTTAAATACTAAAATACGTTCAACAATGCTATGTTTAAGTGGTTTTGAACTATATTCTCGTTGGGTGCCCCTGATCAGCCTTGTTCAATATAATTGTTAAATCTTGGTGTATACTGTGTCAAGGTCTCTTAATAACTTTATTTCCTTTATTTTACTTTCAGGTATCTCTATACTTCTTTACTTCCTCTCTTTCTGGTTTTGCAAACCAAGTTACGACAATGAAAGTCATCACAGCAGCAAAGAAACTGGTCATGAAAATATGACTGACAATTCAATGAACGGTGATGCATTGGGTAGCACAGAAAGTGCTTTATAAAGTGTCTCGGCGAATTGTGGGGAATATTAGCTGGATAGACCATCTAGTGATCGGAGGAAGGACCACTGACCGACAGCCGACGCACTTGATCTGAATGTTGAGATAATGAAAGCGTCAAAGTCAAGATAAACGTTATAAAAAGCACTCAAGGTAGAGCAACAATAAGCCTATTTGATTGGAAATAATCAAGGATTTCATCAGATGTCAAAATTTAAAACCTATACCTTGCATTTTACATAGACAGTATTTTTCTCGCCACAATTTCACGATTTTCTTTACGTTATTTGATAAACTATACTAGAACTCATAGATGATGTAATATATCAAACATGAGATGCAGTGTTTCATCACCAGATGAAACACCGAGAAGAGAGTTGAAAATACGACGCGCAGCGGAGTATTTTTGACGAACTTCGAGGTGTTTCATCTGGTGATGAAACA
>CALNXI010002019.1:9393-24393 GCA_942486025.1 Porites evermanni
CCTAAGGGTTGATATTTCTACTCTCTCTAATCTTCCTCTGTCATAAAATCAAAGATGGCGGCTACAACAGTAAAGTACAAGCAGTTTTCAGCTGCCCAAAATACACCTGCACTGCAGTCAAGGGCCTCCATGGTCATATACCATGCATGTTAGCTGGTACAACACAGGCATGCCAAGAATGTGGATTGATTTTGGAAAAACCTTGCTGTACAGTTAATAAAGTACCACTGACCAACAATAGTCTTTCGTTCACCCCCAATTCGAGGCAATGAGGTTTATATACACATTTCATGTATATTTCTTCTATTTTATCTTCATGTGCACTCATGTAAAAATTATGCAGCAGTAGAAATCCACCCTGAGGGATGGGGCAAGGGATTCCCCTGGGCTACCACAAGCATGACCTCCAACTAATTCATAAGAAATAGAAGGAAGAATAGAACCAAAAGTGCTTCCTAGCCTTTCAATTCCTTGCCTACTAATAACATACCCCATACATTCCTCAAATAATAACCATAGATTCCTCGATTAAATGCCTCTTTTGAATAATCGCCCTCCTTTGATGGAAATATTTGAATTAATTGCCTGTCTTGAATAATCGCCCCCCACCCCCACCCCTCTCACCATCTTCTCTTTCGTTTATCCCCTCCCTGTCAAGTTGAAGTGGAATCTTGCAACAAAACTGATCAGTGACAATTCAAGCTCTGAAAATTAATTAAGGAACCAAATTTGGAACGCTTTGAAAGCCCATGTTTAGTTTTTTTGATGTGATAATTTTTTTCATTTAATTGGATAATAAAACAAAATATTTAGGGCATGACTTCCAGTGAGCAATATTTGAAATAATCGCCTCCCTTGAATAATTGCTCCTGGCTAATATTCGAGGAAATATGGCATACCTAGCAACTACAGCAGTACAAATCTTAGTGACCGTCCTAATTTGTAATTTGTTTTTTGCATCACCATATTAAATTAGTTGGTACTCTGTTTGACAGAGTGTTCTGACTGTCAGAGTGCTTAAATTAGGTATGCTACAAAATAATACACAGTTCCTAAAAGAATCCAAAATCATATAAAATGACTATTGTCTTTCTGTTAATTGATTATGCTAGGTTCTGATGAGGAAGATGAAGACCTGTTTTCTTGGGAGGAATATCTAAAAAAATGCCATGCAAAGGCTGTTCCAAAGGAAAGTTTTAAACATGTAAGTACTTGGTATTATGTACTTAAACGCATCCACAGAGATGAGGGTGGGGAGGTGCCTGAGAGGCCAGTAAAGTCATGAACTGCTGCAATGCGTAACCTTGACAACCCTGAGAGTGACATCCACCCAGGTGCCGCCACACTGCTAACCAGTGGAACCTAACATACTCACCTATACTTGCTATAGGGGAGGGAAGGGTAGGGAGAAGAAAAATAAAAACACTTGCAAAAATACTAGCAACTATCTGCAACGACATGTAATGACCAAGAGAATTATTTCAAGAAAATGGCTGTAAAAAGACCCACAAACCCCTGCAATGTGATTAGGGCACCCCTGCATAATTATCATTGAAGAGGGAGACAGCTAGCAGCACTGCCTCAAGTTTAACTTGATCCACATCAAGAATACCAGCGATACACTGTGAACTGGAGGTTTGCACATGAACTCATGGTGACTGTGATGGTCATCAAGAACAAAAGCATTTTGCTCCACTAAGAACTTGATTCTTTCTTCCTGTAAATTCTGCAAAAAAATTGTATTGTATTGACCACCTTGTAACTGCCTTGTCACATGGTAGCAAACCAAGAATGTTTACTTTATCTCTCACAACTTAAGTCTTCTCCAAATCATGTAATTTTTTTCTACTCAGTGCTGTACTAACGCCAAAGTCAAGAAAAGTCATGTCTGAATTTAGCTTCATTCTCAGATCATTCTTGAGCAGGCAGTCGTAGACCATCTGAGAATCAGGCTGTTCTAATTTTTACTGAAACTATACTAATGTGAGCATCATTGACCCGTATTGGTCAAGGATTTATAACATTTTTTACAGTTATTCAAGCAGTCTAAGTTATTAAACAAAGTTATATCACCATTAACAACTGTATCGCTAAAATGGAGGTTGGGTGCCTGGAGTATCTAGGGGCTTCCACAATTGGTATCCAGCCCCCATGACTGGCACAAATGCGCAACCCAGCCATGAGCCCCCCACACAAAAGGAAAGAAACAGGCACCCGTCACACTGAAAAACAGCAGCGGAAAAAAACGACAAAGCCTAGGGAGAGGAGGGGGGGGGGAGAAAATGGCTGAAAGAACCTTTATGGACTGTAAAAATCCAGCACTACGGAAACTGAATGCGCCAATGAATCACATGATGGATGTAGTAAGCTACTGGGTACACGTATGAGCATGCCAAAGACCGCTGACCCCAGGCACTTAAGGTGCTCTTAGTTGTTAACTCCTTTAAATTGCATTTAAATGTATTTAAGTGAATTACCCCAAAAGAATGTTGAATAAATTCTTGTTATTATTTTCAGGTACAAGACACCAAAGTTCAAGGCTTTGTTCCTGGCATGAAGCTTGAATGTATGGATCGTACATCCCTGGAGACGGATACCTACTGGATTGCCACTGTTGTCATGGCATCAGGGCCTTTGCTTCTATTGCGATATGATGGATATGATGATGATCGGAGTGGAGACTTCTGGTGTGATGCAGCGTCTGATGAGCTTCAACCCATTGGTTGGTGCACACGAACCAACAACATTCTTATTCCGCCTGCAGGTAGGTGAAAGGGTTTAAAATGATAATTTTAAAGTTGTAAGTGCCTGGAGAGCAAAAGGCACTATTGCCTTGGAAGTAACCATGGCAACTATGCAAGCGTCAACCACCCAGCACCGTCACACTGAGGGGCAGAAAATTCAGAAAGGCTGGGCTGGGACACTTGCCCACTTGCCAGCTATATAGATACTTTATATTTTTCTAAGAATTGTATTAAAATAGTACAACATTTCAAAGAGGAAGGGGTGGCCTCGGTACCCTTGACCCACCCCTTAATCTGCCCATGACACTGAAAAAGTTCAGCAGAATACTTGCTGCACCTCATTCTTACCTATCCAAGGATGGAAGGAGTGGCAGCAGAAACAAGCAGATGTCATGAGCCATGAATTCAGAATGATCCATAACAAAAAGCAAAGCAAAGCAAGTAAAGCTGAGTTGTGCAATCATATCAAAGCCCTTGCAGATTTAGCGGCCACCCTGCACAAGCCTGCCTGCCTGGGGTTTGACCTTTGACCTGCGAGTGATGTCTCAAGGTTAACTTTATCTATATTTAGGCATATTAAAATTCAAGTGTTTGTGGTACAGTGTATCTGATTTTTTCACTGGCCATTTTCTTCTTTCTTCTTTACACTCAGTACTGAAGTGTACATGTATATTCAGTTTAGTGCCGTGACAAATTTAAACACAATCAAAGACTTGCAGGAGGCTGAATAATGCGATTGTAATTTTTGTTCGTGTGTATTAGTCAGGCCAGACCTTGGGGTAAAGAGCTTCTCATTTGTTTTTCCAGCCATCCGACACAAAGAGTCAAACTGGGCCAAGTTTTTGATGCAAGATCTTAAAAATGCTGTGTGTGCTCCGGAGCATTTGTTTCACAGGGTAGGTTGACTGTTGTAAAAAGATGTCAATTGCCCTTACTTGTAAAGGGGTTACAGCCTGTATGTCTTGCTATTTGCTGTCTTTTTAAAGACCAATGTCTTTGCATCAATTGAATTCCAAATTAAAATAATGGTCCAGTTTTGTTGTTTAAGACTATCATACAATTAAAGCAATGAAACTATTTCCTGTTTTCCAGGATTCCAGCCAGATATTGAAAAACTGGCCATCCAGAGGGCATGTTTTCCCATAAAATTATAAGTGATTAAGTGAATTTTGCTTGCATTTCTTCTAACAATGGGTGTCCATAGGACAGCTGGACAGCCTGCTGGCTAAAACCTTGCTGTTGTCTGTTACCATGGATTGAAACTGGAAAAAATTGGGCCAACTCTTTAAGATTTTAACGCTATGCCTGAAGAATCACGAAATATTATTATGGTTCGTGCTCCCTGATGAAAATAAAAATTGGTTTGATATCTTCTTCGTCATTCTAGAGAATGTTGTATGTAGGTAAAGGCAGTGTAATAATGACTTTAGCAGCGAAATGACCTTCGAAAGCAACATCCTTGTGCCATAGCCTCTTTAGCCTGAAAACAGGCTCCTAAATGGATTGGGTCAAAAAAGAAATGGTGAGCTAACATGGCTTGGGGAAGAGAAAAGGCAGAGGCGTGGGAGCCTGTAGACTTTGTTGTTATGCTGCCATCTATGATACAATAATTAACCAGATTCTGGTATCATGATCTGATTCGTCAGATCGCTGACTTTTGCCTTATTCCTCGAAAAATACCCATGTGCATGTGAATGTTATTAAAGCTGATGCATTAAAGCATAACAAACATAGTCATAATTTGACAAGTCTAATAGCCTTATTGACATGTTATTGCCATATGTTAGATGATCACTGCAAATGGGTGGATGGGTGGCTTCACAACAAATTCTATAGGCTCCCCCGCCTTTATTCTCCCACGCTCTGCTTGTTGATTTCTTCTCACCCTGCTCCAGTTGGAATTCTGTTTGTAGGCTATAGCCCCTTTAATTAATGTGCGCCTGGAATCTCAGATGCTAATGTGAGTGACTAACAAATGATTTGTCTTTACTGTACTTGGCTCATATAACCTTGGCAAACTACTTTTCAGAGATCCGATCCAGATGAAGAAAACCAGCTTAAACCAGGGCTTAAGCTAGAACTGCTACATGCAGATGATCCTCTTTCCTACTGGGTGGCAGCTATTGTGGATGCTTATGGTCTGAGGCTAAGATTACGACTGGAAGGCTCAGAAAATGAAGCTGATGATGTATGGGTTTACTTCTTGTCTAATAATGTTCATCAGCTGGGATGGGGAAAGAAAAACAATTTGAAGCTAAATATTCCTTCTGGTAAGTTTTTTTTAACAATTGAACTGTTCACTTTTAGTACATGTACATGTATTGCCTGTTAGATTTCAAACTGAATGGTACTGAGGGCAAACTGGGCACGAATCCCCTTATTATGGGATAAACAAAATGAGACACACAAACTCAGAAAGAGGAAACCAAGATTTACCAAATCCTCAAGGTTAGTTTAGTGTTAATCGGGCCTATATTGAATGAGATACAGGCATTCAAGAACTCCAAAATTTACCGCGAAATATATAGATCTACAGTGTGTCCGGTAATCCTTACATCATACTGTCTTTAAATCACTGTATCTTGTTTTATATTGGCCTTATTATCTCCAAACTTTAGAGTTCTGCAAACCTCGGTCTGCTCTTTTTGACTATGTGGGTCTTGTGTTGTTTATCCTCTAATACACAGACCCAGCCCTCCTTGGTTTGAAAATAGCCAATGGTATATCATAAAATAGCCCCCCTTCTAGACACTCCTCTGTCCTGAAAAAGTGACTGGATAATAGCCCCAAATAACTTCAAATTAAAAATAACTACTCGATTTTCCTTCCAGTTTTCTTTGTATAAAATTATGCTTCTGAATCAAAGGAAGAATTAATTTTGATAATCGACTAGTACTATGTGTTTTTTGCGTAAAGTTTTCCCATCTTTTATGAGCCTCTTGAAAAATGTATTTGAAATAAATATATAGCCACCTGCTCCCCTCAAGGGAGTTGACAGGCAATTGTTAAACTACTTGGGCATAACTGATAACATCTCCCCTTCCCTTTTTTATTTTTGGAACTTTTGCACTCAAATAAATTTTTGCTTTGCAGAATTAATTACTGTTTCTGGATTTTCCTTTTTTATGTCAAAAGTGTTGAAAACAAAGTATCCGAACAAAGACTGGGCACAGGTCAGAGGAAGACTCCTGGGTCTTTGTAACTTGACAACTGAAGATGCTTCACTCAACAAAGCATTGAACAAGGTTTGTTTGAGTTGCATCCCACTGTGGGTTGGGATATTTTTTTATGTGGCTAATTATGCAATTTAGGCCAAGTTAAAACCTGCAATCGGTGACAAAATTGTTGAGGCATTGTACTCAAGTAGGGTAACTTAAGAGAACAAATGAATCCATACCCCTCCCCTGTCCCCTCCATTTAAAGTTGAAGTGTTTGTTGTTTGCTATTGGTAGCGCGAACAGCGGCACAACATTGCATGGAGGGGATGGGGGAGGCAAAGCTGTATTTTCCCCTTTTGAAGTCAGTAAAACGTCCAAAAGCCTCTTTAGGGCAAATTGTCTCAACTCACTTTGTCACCGATTGTAGCTGATGTTGGTCAGTGGTTCTACATGTACTAAATATGTGTGTGTTTGTGTGGGTTAGGGGGGAGGGGCGAGAGAATGTGAGAGAATGACTTTGCTTAGACAGGCTGGAATGTGCTGTTCTCCTAAGCATGTAGTAATAAGAAAGCATTAACTTTTAGTTTGAAGGGTGCATATCTTGTAACGGATAGTTGCAGAGGCTAACTGACATTATTGTTGAAGAAAGGGGATGTTGTGTTTTTGATTCTTTCTCAATCACAGTTGTAAATTTAATAACTATGTGGGCTCTAAAGAAATGAGTGTTAAAATTCTCATTATCTTTTAGTCTGACAGTTTACCAAAGCCTCACGGCTTTACGACTGGGTTGAAACTGGAAGCTGTGAACCCAAAAGATCCCTCCTCAATATGTGCAGCTACTGTGTCGAAGGTGGCCAATGAGATCTTCTTCCAAGTGGAGATTGACAGCTTGATCAGTTGCGGTGATGGAAGCCGGCCTTCCATGTGGTGCAGCTCAAGTTCAAGGAATATCTTCCCTGTGGGGTGGTGTGCGAGGAACAACATCCAACTGACTCCTCCCCCTGGTAAATTGTTTTATACTTGTAATGGTAACTCTCTCCAAACAAACTTACTAAGGTTAGAGGCAAGGTGTAAGATTTTTTTCAAAAGTAGTTGAAAATAGCTGGTTTAGCATGTTTTGAGATTCGAACATGGGCAAATGCAACTAGTTCTCTCACTACAAGTTTAACAGTTACACATTGTACCATAAACATGGACACTAACGTTATCTATTTTAAAATTGCGATGGTATTAATTCTAAGAAGTTGTCAACCTTGCTTCATTTGATGTTGTTTTTGTTCCTGTAGATTTACATGTTTTTTGTGTGTTTGTCTTTTTTAGGATACCTTGTTCATCCTTTCCGCTGGCAGACTTACCTTGAATATACGAAGTCCACAGCTGCACGAAGCTCATTATTCAGCTCAGAACATGTAATGTTCCATTCAAAATTCCTTTTTTGTTTCATTTATCCAAAGGACCACTGCATATTTTCTATGATACCCATGGTTGCCACATCCAGAGGTATTCCTTAATGTTTCCCTGACTGTTTCCTGACAAATGTAAATTTCCCTGGCCAACTGAATAAATAACTTCTCAAATTAGTCCTGATAATACACTCAACCCTTCCCTCACAGCCATCCCTCCACCCATATATTTATGTTTTCAGCAAGTCATGTGCAGTGTGTATGAATTGAATTGACAATTATGTACAAATAGGATTGATCTTCTTGAAAACCCAATTCAATTTTATGAACAATATTCTACCATTACAACATGATTCATGTCCGTACAATGTACAAAGGAATTTTTAATGTCAGAAAACAATAACAGTAAAGGGAAAATACTGAATATGGACTCTTAAAATTTCACTTTTCCTTGACTTCTTTCCAAGACTTAATTGACTCGAACTGAAACTGAAGATTTGACGTGAAAATAAAGTTTGTGTTTTGTTGTTTCTTTTTTATTTGCTTTCATTAGGAAATCCCCTCTCATGAGTTCGACATAGGCATGAAGCTTGAAGCTGTTGATCAGACAGATTCGAGTACAATGACAGTAGCCACTGTCACTCAAGTGGTGGGTCGAACAATGTGGGTACTGTTGAATGGCTATAAACATGATTCAGTGGAACACATTTACGATGTGGAGTCATTTGACTTGTATCCTGTTGGCTGGTGCAGTATGAATGGACACCCTCTTCTCACACCAAGAGTGCAACGTAAGCAAGCATTTCATTTCGCTACAAGTCTTTTCGCTGCATATTGAAGTTGTTTTGCTGCAGTGTGTTTTCGCATCAGTCTGGAAGGTTTGCCAAAAACTTCGGTTTTAGCGATGTTGTTATAGGTTTATAAAATTAGTAGAGAGATTGAGATTCACGTTTACGCCAAACGGCAGACGTGAATTTGTACCACGTGACCAAGATTCTAGCAGTTTTTGTTTTTGTTACAGCAGTTTTATCAGAAATAGTTAACGGCATTTGTTTCGTTGCTTATTCCTTTGGTGATACATGTAGGTTATGATTTCGAGAGTGTACTAGTTCGTTTTGCATTTTTTGTGCTGGTAGGTCCGCCAGAGGAGAACCGACGCCTCGCCTCACTGAGGTATGGAATTTCTTCTTTTTTTTTTTAATATTTAATGGAGCTATGCCACTAGTAGTTTAAGGTCAATTCTCTCGTAAAGTCATTACTTTGAGTCTTTACTCATTGTATTTTAATGAATTAAAATTCATACACAAAATGCTCCTGTAGAGTTTCGTCACTAGGGAGTTCTAACCATAATATATTTTAGGGTGGCTTGCTTTTGCAGACATAGCATTACTTAGTTGGTCCAACTTTTTCAAGTTTCAATCCATGTCAATCCTTGCCATCCGTAGCAACAGACGAGAGAAAATTGTTTCAATGCCTAAATATACAGTGAAACCTCTATTAAGCGGACACTAAGCCAGGTCCCGAAATTAATTTCTTTTATTTCCCTTTACAACGAACCCCTATTCAGCGGACACCTCTATTAAGCGGACGCGGACACTAAAATAAGTTGTATTTGGCAAATTTCTATTGTTAAAAACCTCTATTAAGCAAACACCGGACTGAATTGACAATAGTAGTATTGGTTTACGTTCTTGAAATACGTACATTAGTCGATGAATAATGATAAATCAATACTTTTAGCTGTCAATAAACCGATGTCCGGCCGGATGACTGTCATCCTCGATCAACCTTTACCTAAAAGTCTTGCACAAAGTACGGCACAGCGTCCTTAGTATCATTTACAACGTGGAACTTTGTCACAGTACAGAGTAACCGTTGAATGTTGATCGTTAAGAAACATTGCGCAATTTTTACACCCTCTATTAAGCGGACACGTGGGAAGGTTTCGAAGGAGTCCGCTTAATAGATGTTTCACTGTAGTCTTAAATAACAAAATTGGACTATTATTTTTTTAATTCTTTAATGCCTGTATATAGAGTGTGAATCTAATTGGCTTTTTTGAGGATTTGCTTGAGACTGGTAGGTTTTTAGAACGCTGACGTCCCGGACGTTATGAATGAAAACGGGAAGCTCGATATCTCGCTTGATGGATCGCTTGTTTCTCACACTATGAATCTGAATACCATTGTTTTAAGTCCCCCTGTACGAAAGTTATCTAGTCAGAACACTGAAAAAGAAAAAATATCAACTTCCGGTTTCCATTTTTGACGTCCGGGACGTCAACGTTCTCGTTTCTTAAGCTTAGCTAACAGATAAAAGGCCAGGGGCCCGCTTCTCGAAAGTCCCGTTAACTTAACGGGCCCGAAATCAAATGTTCAAATCGAAATTAATTTTAAAGAATAAGAGCTCGGGTCCTGGCTGGCAAACTACTGCATTTTGTTTCATTAACTGACAGTTTTGTCGTGTTAGATGCAAAACTATTGAAACCTCGATCTTTAATATAAACGGAGACAGTTTACCGGGCCCGTTAATTATCGGGACTTTCGAGAAACAGGCCCCAGCGTTTCAACTTTGTATAGGGTGGAGGAGGGAGAACTGCGAGAAAATTTCGAAAAGGATGCACTGTTTTATGAGGGAACCCATAATTTACAGAAAATTATAAATACTGCAGTACTCTTACGATCGAATAATGTTTTTTTTTTTTCAGGGCAACAAGGCAAAGAGAAATTAAGAGAACGACGCCAGAGTCAGGCATTGCAAACGCAACTAACACTACAAATATAGCACCGGCAAACAATCTCAATACGGACACTTCAATAAACTGTGAGAACGTAAAAAGCGCGAAAAGTGCGCTAGATTCAAATAATTTAGACACTCTTGACGTCGTGGAAGACAGTAAAGGAAGTGCCATGATTGAGTCCAGTGGCCTGAAAGAAGAGACAAAGGAATGGCCTAAAAAAGAGGAGCCCAAAACTGAGACCCCAGAGAAAAAGATCCCAATCACACCAAAAGGGAAGTATGAATTGCGAGCGTCTACGCTTATGCCGCGGAATTACGAGATCAAGGACGAGGATGATGATGAAGAGGATGAAAAAAAGGATGACAAGAATGTTGAAGCTGTTATTGACTTGACGGAGGATGATGACGCGCCTGTGGTAACCAATGAAACACTGGACAAAAAGGATGGTCCAAGTATGCATACGTGACGTTATCCTTTACAGTGCTACAACTGTAACCTGGGCCACATAAACAAAGTTGACCAATCGGTAAGAGGAAAATAACAATACATTCCAAGAAAGTTGGTTGTGGGTCAAGCCTGGGCATAGTAAAGTTTCGGATAAGAAACCATTGTCTAATAAGAAAGTTTGCTTCTTGGAAACGTTTGCTATCAATTTTTTCATTTTATACTTCGATTAACTTATTGATTTCGTAAGAGCTGTTGATTGGAGCACAGCCTTTTTTGTCGGAATGTATTGTTATTGTCCTGCAATCCGATTAGTCAACTTTGTCTAGGTGGCCCCGTTTACAGTAGTCGTATTCATCCTTTACAGGCCTGTGTGAAAATTCCTCCCCTTTTAAAGGGTCTGTCTCATTAGGTTAAGATCCAACGACGCGACAGCAACGAGAACGTTAGAAAGTGAATTTGCGTTGTTTCATTCTTTATCGCGATTATTCTTACTTACTTAGTCAAATGTACGCGAACCCTCCTGAATTTGAATTCCAAGGGACTATATTCAAAATATAATTTCATCGTTGCTTGTTTACGTTCTCCGTAGAACATGAAATTAGGCATTTTCACGTCGTAGTCGTGCAAAAGAAATATACAAAAAAGCGTGATGCACGTGCAAAGTTGTTGTTTTGCTTTATATTAAATCTATTGCTTTTTTAATGCGTTCTCGTTGCCGTCGCGTCGTTGAATCTTAAAAGTCCTAAATATTGCCAATAATGCGTCTTTAATCGCTGAGTAACTTAACTTTAGCGAGGAATTTACTTGTAAATGACAAAATCACAGCTTGGAACCGATATCTCTCCCAAAGCATCGTATCAATCGTTTCATACAACAAAACTGAGAAAAAAACCCTGTTAGGCTAACGAGCTTTCCAAAACCGTCCGCTTTTGCGGTCTGTTTTAGTCTTCTTCAAGTTTGTCCATCTGAGCTGTCTTTTGTCTTTTCTGTGTTGTCTATACCCTCTTTCTTATGTTTTGAGCAGGTACTCTATGTCTCAATCAATTTTTTTGGGTGCTCTCTTTGTCTTAATTTTGGTAAACTTCGTGACACAGCCATTTAAGCTGCTTGTTTACACTGATGGTGCAAGCATCAGTAATTAGCCTGCTGATCGTTGAGACTTGTGCTGCCTTTTTAAAGGATTTTCTCTAAACAAAGTTGAATGGGTCTTATGATTAACCTTACTTCGTCTGCATATGCTGCGTGTACTTTCTCTTATGTCATATGTTTAACTCGTCCCCCATCAGGTTATCTTATACATTCTATTCTCTTCGACAGAAGTTTGTATTTATGTGAAGAAATCCTGTGAGCCTGGTCCCTTCCTGAAGCCGGCTAAAATAGCAAGTATTCCATCCGTTATTGGCCCGGATGGTCCTAATGTTGTGCTGAGACAGTTGGTGGAACAGATCGTGTTGAGCGCTCACTCTTCAAAACAAGTTCTCAAGCTTCTTGCTTCCGAGACTGATAAAATGACCATCTCAGCTATTCTTAGGGTAGGTTGGTTTCTATAAGGCCTTTGTTAGCTTTGAGTTCAAACGCTGTTCGATCTCGTTCACGACTCCACGTGCGTTTCACGTGATTTCATTGCACAGGGGTGAATACCCCGGATAATAGGAAAACCAATTGACTGCATATGCTTCTGATCTTACTTCTGACTTTTTCCCGCTATTGGAGAGAATGGTGTGCTGGCTTGCAAAGGCTCGCCAGCAAATATGACTGAGAAAGTAACTGTTTGTCTTCGTAACGTTTCTTTTGCAGACACTAAGGACAAAATTGTCCTTGTGCGAGAATCTTATCAGTCTTAACAGAGTCGCTCTTTGTTTGAACTGTGATGCTGTCAAAGGTATGTTGACCTTTCGTATCATTATTTGTAGACTATAAGGTCCAGTTTTTCGAGGGGTTAAATTTTCATCCACGTTTCTTTTTCTATTGTTCAAAAGTACTTTCTCGGATAATTTACCATCCAATCATCCAATTGTAGACAAAAAGAATGAAATTAAATTTACTTTGTACACTTTTATATATGAATTGAACAACAATTGATGAACTCGGCCCAGGAGTAAATACTGCAGGTATGGAATCGTTGATCGAGTAGACACATTTACTATCATAAATTGCGCAACAAAATACCTACCCCGAGTAACGACACAGACTCAATGCCCTTGAACGGATCAACGTGCATTGCGGCCTATAACGTTGTTCAAGGTAATAGGGAACGTAAGCAAAGATGTTTTTGCGCGACGCTCGACAACTGGAAGTTGACTTTTCAGTGCATCCTTGAGCAGTGCTTCTTCCCCAGTTTTCGATCTTATCATTTCTATAAGAGTAGAGACACTTAGCAATACAAATTTGGTAGCATCAAAGCATGTTAAAGTTAAAGTTCACTGTCAGTTCAAAAACGCTACTCCTTAAGGTTTCCTAATACGGGATCAGCGGTTCCCCTGCGTGTATATTTGTCGCGGGTAAAAACTGGACAAAAATGGCTTTTCTAAAGAGGTTTTACTGTTTTCTTTTCGCTTAATTTTCTTGTCTTTCTGTTCGTTTATTTCAGTTACCAAGTCATCGGAATCTCCTCGGAAACTCAACGAAACCACTCCGAAAGCGAACAAGCCTGTCCCGCAAGAAGACAGTAAGACAGTCCCGTCCAAGAGAGAAGCTCCTAAAGAAGTCACTACTAATGTGAACAATAAACCCGCGGGTAATCCCGTAAAGGCTTTTATACCTGTCGAAAAACCCGTTGTTAATATCGCAAAGACTGTTACACCTATCAGTAAACCAGCTGGTAATCCCTCGAAGGCGACTACAACTGTCAGTAAACTCAAGGTTAATACGGTAAAAGCTCCTCCTTCTTTGCAAGCAGCGAGTAATTTCACGCTTTCGAGTCAACTTCCGCAGTCTGTTTCTGCAGTGAGCAGTGCAGTGCCAGAACCTTCTAGATCCGAATCGCCTAGCGTCACTGCTTCACGGATATCAAAACACATCACAAAGTGGAATGTTGACGAAGTTGTGGATTTTATACGAACAACCGATTGTCACAAATTTGCGGATGACTTTTTAAAACAGGTAGGAGTTCAATTTGATAATTTTATGTACGCACTTTGACTCTGACTCAGTTGTATGCACACACTTTGACTGTGAAGGTGACTGCCGCACGGGTTGGTTAGTATGGAGCTTTAGCAACGGCGACGGCAGCAAGAACGCCACTTTTGAAATGAATTCGCGTGTTTTTAAACTTTGTCGCGTATATTCCTGTTCGCTGAAATTGTCGAATGTAGGCGAATTTCCCTGGAGTAGATTACTTGGAAACTGGCTTCTTGTGCACCGGAAAATTGTTGTCTAGGTGACAAGTCCCCAGTTTGTAGCAGCAAAAAAATTCTTTTGCGCTGACAAAGATTTTTCCAAAATTTCCGTATGTCACACGAAAGCGATTTTCTGTTGCGATGTGTCTCCACGACGTTTGGCAGCGCCCTTTCGCCTAATTTGTCTGAACCTTACGGTTGTTATGATTTCGTCGTCTAGAATTGCCTTTCTAATATACAATTACTTTTTTTCCTAATAAGGAAATTGACGGCCGAGCGTTAACGTTGCTGTCATTGGACGAGATTCACAAGTGCCTGGGTGTGACATTAGGTCCAGCGATAAAACTTCACTTCACTGTACAGAACCTTGTAAAGAAACATCGATAACACAAGCTATTAGTATACGATAGTTAATGTCAATGTTATATCTCCTTGTAGACCACGAGTTGTCCCTAACTGCTATGGATTAGGGATAGCGAGCCTCTGCATGGGTACTTGCGGACGTCGATTTCGTCGCGCACGTTTTCCATCAAATCGAAGGTTTTTTAGGCGAAATCGTCGCATATTTGGAATTGGTTTGCGTGGCAACCCTACTAGCGAGCCTAGTGCAATTACAACGACGACGGAAACGAGAAAGCAAAAAAACGCAACAGGTTAAATAAGCAAAAAAAAACTCTGAACGTGCAGCACACCGTTTTTGGCAGATTTCTTTGCCTTCTTTGCACGACTAACGTTGTCAAACGTGAGTGGATTGGCAATTCGATCGTCGCGACCTCGATTTCGTCGGAAATACCCATACAGAGGCAAGAGCAAGTTATACGATGCGCTACCTGCAGGCAGAGGCGAGCGCCTCGAAGGATTTCGCTCGTTCCTACTATTCCTCATTCTGTGCGGAAATGAGGGACTTCTCTTCTCGCCGTCCAATCTCTGTAAACCACAAGTACATTTTGCCGTCCACGGTTCTATCTTTGCCAGCAAAGTTAATCATGAATTTTATATTTTCATACACGTTATCACGTAGACGTTACAGGACCAGACTGGCCCTATGGGCTGAGCTTAGTTGAAGAGGCTCTTCGAAAGGTTGATGTTTAGAGTTGCTTGAAGTGAGCCTGATTTTTGTCTTGTACCGTCGCTTGTCGAACCTTGGCCAGCAACTTAGTTTCTAGTGCC
>CALNXI010002019.1:29393-92852 GCA_942486025.1 Porites evermanni
AAGGGAGACTAGATTTGATACTGATGATTCTAAGCGCTGATGAAAATAGCAATATTGATATCGGCGCTATATAAGTATTATTACTATTATTATTATTATTATTATTATTATTATTATTATTATTATTATTTGGAAGATGGAAGACCAGTGTGCATGCATTTAGAAAAGTATCTGAACTCGTGTGGACATGGGCTTAAACGGCAAAATGGCAGGATAATTAACAGAATATGGACAAATGGAACCTTTGACGTCTTTGACCTGCTGGACCTGTGCCATCTCTAAACTATTATTAGGTGATCGCTGCGCTATTATCGTGCAAAAAGGCCAAAGATTACATTCGCTCGTATATGTGGACACAAACGGAAAATGTTGAAATTCCTTTTCTCTTCTCCTAAAGTGAAACTGATTTCTCAAATTTGTCTTGCTGCTGGGAAATTCCTGCTTTCGCCGCTGAGACTGATTTAAAAATGCAAAAATGAGTGAATGTCATTAAAAGGAGGAGCCTGAATGAAGTTTTTAATTTCAAATGTGTTTTTCTTGATTGTGATAACCTTTTTGTTAGTTACAAAACTACTCCAATCCCAAGAGGATATTATCCTCTCTGGCCGTGCAATCCTTATTGCTCTACCAGCAAACAGGTAAGTGTTTCTGTTCCCCCGTAGCCGGCGTTTCAAGGCAGAGCACACTTAAAAACCATTACAGGACTATAAACCCCGAAAACTCCTTCCTTATAGATCCTTATAGCTCCGTTTTACTCCTAGAAGTGCCTTCATAAAATGTCCAAATTTCATTGTGCAAAGTGAGGAAATAGTGCAAGGCTTTTGAACGGTGCTACCAGAGGTTTATTTGAATGGTCACATCAAAGGATTTTGACTACAGACCGAAAAGTTAGAACTACCTCACAAGACGCTGTCATTCTCTAGGATTGCAAGGCTTGATCAATAGATACGGCCTGAAAACTGTTAGATGTAATTCAGGAGCTTCTTGGACTTGCAAAACACGCGTAAAAGTCAGTAAGCTTGAAAAAAATCTTGTCTATTTATTCATGTAGGCGGAATGTACAATATCACAAAAAAAGAAAGAAAAATAACAACTTGGAAACAGTCTTTCGGCACAGAAAAGTTTCCAGGCAACCGAATGTTGCATAAAAATTCTAACACAGTGGCGTGATCTCAGGTGAGTAGTGCAAGTGTGAAAGCCTTAGTAGGAACTTTAAAAAAAAAAGCCCAATATGTTCTGTATGTCATAAGAAACATTTCAAACTTATTTCAAACCTTTCAGATCAATTTTCTGAGAGTTTCATGTTCCCATCAATTTAACAGATAATTTTTTGACAATTCAACTTTGACCTCCTACCAGTTTTTGACAGCAGTATGTTTGAGTGACATCAGAATGTGACAAAATGTTCATGTGAATACATCTACCTATTCTTCTCATAAGAGCTCAAAGAGCACTGAAAACCCCCCCAAAAATTACAGCTTTCTGTTTTCCTCCTGAAATTGTCTGGAACAGACTGAATTTTGCAAAAATATCCTCGATTTTTGTTCATAATCAGTTTTCTTTTTAAAAAGGGCGATCGCTTTACAGTTCTGAGGATATTTTTAACTTGCATTGTTTTGTAAACAAAGCGACGACTTTTATTTATGCGTGCGCGATCAATGAATTCACAACAATCATGTCAGCGGCGAAGCAAGATGGCGGACAGTGAAGTGGACGAAGATTCGGACTTTGAGCGACAAGGAAGCACTGAACATGAAAGTCTGAGCACTGAAAGCAGTTATGATGGAAGTCCTTTAAGCCCTAGAAGCGACGATTCAGACTGGAATTTTGGAGTGAGTGAAAGTGCCGGTTTTCAAAATGGATTTGACCCGGAGAAACATCGCGAGGAGCTTATTAATGCCGAGAAAAAAGCTTCGATTGTGGATTGCCTTTTATTTGAAATTTACGACCAGTATCATAGCAGAGATTCGGTGGATAGTGATAATGTAACTGAATGTTCAACAACCTCAGGGAGCTTTTACGGTGGCTCGTTCGACCTTGAAGAACGCGGGGAAAGCTGGACGAGAAACGAACTTCTAAGCAAAGGTAAGTTTCTGCACAAACGCATTTGCTCGTTCGAATACCAAAGAACTCGTGGTCGAATACTTTGCTGTTATTTTTAAGAATATCTGCAAGATTTTGGCTGTATTAGATAGTGTAAATTTGTAAATTATAATGTCAAGCGATCGTTTTATTTTGCAAAATCTAGACTCAGTTATATTGGATTTTTAAAATCCAACATGTAACGCGTGTCCGATATGAACACGGCTTGTATGCATGTGAAGTGGAATGAAATGTGCGCGGCGCAAAGACTTTTTCTTTAATAAATGTATCCCTTTATCCTCTCTAGGAATACTACGGGTTTCTCAGTTTTCACCGCTCTGTAGTCCCGTGTTTAATATATCGCGTGTTCGCGATGTTGCGTCTTTTTTGATCGTTACTTAACGTACGTAACTTAACAATTATTTTTCTGTGGTAAGCAAAGAGCAGTTTTTCTACCGAAACACGCATAGTTACTCACCTTTAAGCATGTAAATCCCAGGTGATATTTTTTAATTTCATAACTGAAAGTTAATTGGTCGCTTGTTGTTATCTCCATTTTATACAGATACGGATGAGCTGAGAGTTATGGCGAAAGAGTTGCGGACGAGAATTTCTATGCTTTCAACAAAGTTGGTAAAACAGTTGAAAAGACGAGATAAGCACGCTTACAAACTGCAAAGAAACTTTGATGTTTTAACTGCTATCCTCCAAGCAGTTTCGCTGAAGAGACGTGAGTAAAATTCTGTTTTCTATTTTTCGTAGTTCTAATGCAAGGTTTTAACGTTTAGTTAATAACTCATTTGCCGAGTTTTACGATTATATGCACCTAATCCGCGTTAATGAGTAAAATCTGAAATTTTTCAGAGTGGGAAAAAGTTTGCAGAACTTTACATAATACGAGATCAACCTCAATGCTGGATTAATTAGTTTCATTCTAATCTTTAGCGAAACATAACAATAGAAAATATTTTTTAGAAACTGCTCAATTTTAATAACAAAGCTATGTTTGCTATCGACCTTCACAGTTGGAAAGGGGGAAAAGCTATTTATAAAAAGCCTTTGGATGAAGCATAAATCTTAAACACGTAAGCACTGTGATGTGTGGTGCAAATAGTATATTATTTTAAACTTGTTTGAACACATCTGTGGGTCTACTCTGCAAATAAATGGTTGAATGTTCCTCAAATCTATTGTAATGTAAATTTTGTTACACGTACGACCTATTTTAATTTTGCTCATTTTCCTACGCTATTCTTCTAAATCCATCCAGGCTGAAAAAAAAAACGATTTCAAAGACCGAATATCTTTATTTAATTAATTTTCGCAGCAAATCAGTCAGTTTTTTTTTGGCACATTTTTGTTTAGGATTGTTCATCCCACAGGAAGATCACAGAGTGTTGTAAAGATTAATTTATTGCAAATACTTCAATAATTACCAAACCATCAATCTTTGGGTATTTCAGTGACTGCTCTTTAATGATGACATGAGGTTTTTTACCAAATCTGATTCAAGGAGAAAAAAATCCATTTAAATGGGAAAGAACAATAAAACTTTGACCTATTACAAATTCACATCCTTTAGTATCTTACTATCAGTGAAATATTTTCAAATCGGTAATTAGATAGTTTTGCAATCTTTGGGTGACAAGTTTATAAATTTGGATGCCAGCGGTATTAAAAATCAAGACACAAGCTGACAGCTAAGTATTAAAGTCTGCTAAGTGATTATGATAATTATTGCCTGTGTGTGGTGATGTGTGAAATTCAAGAGTACTATTCTTGTGCTTGGCAATTCATTTGAAAATAGAGGGCTCTCATAATTTTTTTTGTTAGAATTTCTTTTCCAGTTGAAAATGCTGGTAGCATCTTAAATTGACATGTCAAGAAATAATTTATCTGGCAAGTTTGACAATCAATAGTCTCTAATACTAATGAAAGAGAAAATCCACATTCTTCTCAGTCACAAAATATTAATTCTCCATGCTCCAGTGTTTTTCCTTTTAACATTGTTGATATGAGACTTCTGGCAACACTGTTTCTGAATTTTTTTTTTTCAGTTCTCTATAACTAACTTTGGTAGATGAATAAGAATTAAAATAGTTGGTATGGATCAGTTTATTGTTGGTGATAATGAAAATAGAATCAGCAACACAGATTTATTAATCTTGGTGGTTAGGTAATTGCCTAAAGGAAAAAAAAATATTAATAATCAACTGAATGTTAAGTCAAGGGTGACTAGCCAAAAATATAGTGGAGCTTTAAATACCGTAAGGCACAATCAGGGCACGTACAGTCTAATACCATCAATGAAGAGATACAACTCATGTTGACTCTGAAAATGACTACTGCACAGGTTCTCAAAATGTCAGTCACTTTCCTAAGGAAACACTTATGTGACAATCATTTTCCACCTACTTATAACAAAAGTTTATATTGGGATGATAAAGCATAACTTCAGGAAAAGAGATATGAAATATAAGATGGCTATTTTTATTCTCCCAACCACCTCAATATTGTCTTAATCAACAGGGAAAATCAGTCAAAGAAGGCTATTAAAAAAACAAACTTAATTTATACTGCTACATTTTGTACTTATTGGAAAACTCTGGTTTTTGTTTACAATCCTGCCAAAAGAGCTGGATTAGTTACTAAATGCCTTCATCAAATAATCTTTATACAAAGTCAACATAATTAAGATTACTCCAATCACCCTCCTCATCCTCGCTCCATTTGTAAACTTCTAATTAATTGTAAAATGAAGTGTCATTCTGAAATTGAAAGAAGATGTACTTCTGCATATTATTGTTAAGTACAGTATTTTTTTTTTTACTTAAACATTAATTTTTTCTTCTTTGCATAGGTGTGGATACTAAAATCAGATTTTCCTTCATCCCTCAAAGTGGAAAGAAAGCCTATAAACAAGTAAGTTGTAATCTTCACTTGAACTCTTTCTTCTATTATTGATACATTCTTCTTTTTCTTCTCAAGAGTTGTGAGTGAGGATTGGATTAATTCAAGACTTTTTCTTTTTCTAGTGGTTGGCTGCTTTCAAAGCCATAGCGCGCTTGAAGGAGGGAATCCCATCATCTTGGAGAAGAAGGGTTAGCTACATTTTTAATGCCTTCATACAGTGAAAGCTGTATTTAGTGAATGCCTATTTAGCAGTCACCCTCTATTAAGCAGTGACCTTCATAATATTACTGTTAAACTGACCTGTATCCCAAGGTCCCAATGAATAATTTCTCATTGTCTTTACTTCTATTAAGTTGTCACTTTGACAGGATGCACCATACTAGTGCAAGAGATACAATTTGTATGGAGTTTAGTGGTCTTTTACGTCCTTTCTTTTGGCATTAGAAGAGGCAGACACCCTTAAGGACATTTTGTCAGGGATTCCTTTTTTTACCATCATCATTTTCCTAAACAACTCTTAGGTTTATCAAACCTGTTTTGAACGCCGACTGTCAACCTGTATTAAGTGGCCAGTGAGCCATTCCTGAAGGGTGACCGTTTAATACAGGTTTGACTGTATTTTGAGGACTTCATTCAAATACAAAACTTATTTGACATGGAAGATATTGCAGATTTCCAAGATTGAAGATCTTCCATTAAAAAAAATGTTTTCTCAAAAACGGTCTTAATATCAATATTGGATAATACAGGTAAATTGATGAAGAAATTCAATTGACTATTTTCTTTTCTTCTCATAACTACGTACTCATTTAACTAATTCAAGGTCTTAGTCTAAAATTAGAGGTCTTCACGAAATAGTTGTAACATTTGCGTTTCGATTATTATAATAATATCGACAACGATGCGACACTCACAGTTTGTTCAACACATGAAAAAATAGTAACGCACACGCGAGTTATTGACTTTGTTACTTTATAACGGAAAGGTATTGATTGTCTTTATTCTAGCTGTGGTTATGTCTTGCTGAAAACAAGATTAAAGATTTAGACTGGGAAAAAACAGCCAAAGTCTGCTTCAATGAAAAAAGTAATCCAGATGATGACGAGCTAGGATCACAAATAGTCAAGGTAAAGTGGAAACTCGCAATTGAAGGAGTTTATATGGAAAAAGGGCGTTGGTCACATCGGAGGGGTTAGGATCACGAATGGCCTTACATGCTTCTTTCTTGACTGTTTTTTTCCTTTGAACTAACTTGAACTGAAATTCAGCTGTTCTTATTGGGGTTCCGCTTGGTGCCGAAAATAGTCCAGGTCAAAAAGTCTAAAAATAGTCGATGAAAGTTAGTCAAACAGAGTAGGAAAAACCGACCCTCTTGTTAGTATAGTCAATAAAATAATCGCCTAAAAATATTCTTTTAGACGACGGTTTGGCCTTATATTTCTTTAAAAAGAAAACTACGCGAAAGCCGTGAAAACTGAGAGTCCTGGAAAGCTTGAAAAGCGAAACAAGGGAAGAAAAATAAAAACGCAACTTAAAATTTGACATAAGCCAATGAGATTTAGCTTTTCTACTGGGTGTATGTTGATCAAAAATGATTTTAAAATACCACAGCTTGTCGCTTTAAACGCTGGCGCTCGATTTTTTTGATTTTTTCCCTCGCTCAGTGCACAGAGTTGCGACTCGTCAGAAGGTCCTGATAGCGGGGCTCATATTTTTCTGTTGTACTCAATCATGACATCACTAATACTACTTGTTTCTTCTGATCAAACTCTGTATTGAATATAACCAGAAATATTTAACATAATTGTAACATTTTAAAAAAGGAACACGCGAGCAATTTTTGAACGAGCAACAATTTTTTTTATCCCATAGAATTACTAATTCTTTGCATATGTGTTTTGCCGCACTTGTACAGGATCTTCACCGCACTGGCTGTAGTTGGTTCTGTAGTCAAGACAGTCCAGAAGAGAGAGCATCTTTGAAGCGTGTTCTGCTAGCTTATGCCAGATATAACAAGTCTGTTGGGTACTGTCAGGGCTTCAATGTTATTGCTGCCCTAATTCTGCAGGTCATGGAACGCAACGAAGAGGATGCACTCAAGGTGACCCTACTTTGCTGTTACAAATAGTTTTGGATCCCCGATATAACAAAGTGCCAGGGTGGGATATCCTCTCTCTTAGTGGGGATAGGGCGAAAAGGTGAAGCCTTGTTCTAAGGCTATAACTCGGGCGAATAAACTATTTTTTGATCAATCTTTGCGCCACGATTTTGTTTTGTTGAGGCTTCTCTGTATCTGTGAAAGTTCAAGTTTTTTTAAGTCCACTTACCAAGCCTAGCGGTGCAAAACCGAAGTAAGGGTAAATTCTCTAGGAGACTTTCATATATTGGATTGAATTTGCATTTTTTGTCTAGTTAGTGATCTGGCCCGGGTTTGTCCAAACGTTGGATAGCACTATCCATCGGATAAATCACTATCTACAATGTAGTGGATAAGTATTAGGGAAACCAATTGCGTTATCCACGGGACAGCGATTTATGCGGTGGATAGCGCGATCCACCTTTTGAACAACTGGGGCCTGCTGGATATCTCATTGCTTAATTTGCTATTCTTGTTTAACCCAAAATTCCTTTATAGGTCATGGTTTACGTCATTGATCACGTACTGCCCACCAATTACTTCGCCAATAACCTTCGTGCTTTGTCTGTGGATATGGCGGTGCTGCGAGATCTGATGCGAGCTAAGCTGGTTCGGCTATCGAAACACTTGGATAGCTTACAAGCACAAGCATTGTCACAGAACGGCTCTAACGCCATGTACGAGCCACCTTTGATCAACGTGTTTACTATGCAGTGGTTTTTGACACTTTTTTCGACATGCCTTCCTGAGGAAACTGTTTTGCGAGTCTGGGACTCAATTCTGTTGGAAGGCTCCGAGGTGCTTCTGAGAGCTGCTGTGGCTATCTGGGGTAAACTAGGAGAGTACGTATCAAGCCCTGCCTTGTTTTCTGTACTGTATTAACATTTAGATGCTCGGGGAGGTGGGGGAGGGGGGGATACTCAACAAATTTTGAAACGGGAGGCTCCGCCTCGAGATCCAACCCCTTACCCTTTTATATACCATTTTTCACGAAAAAGCTACTCCTTTCGTATACCTTCTATTGACAAATGGTACCCCTTTCACATACCTTGTTTAGAACTTTGCATCCCTCTTAACTGCTGTATATGCGCTGCATTTCAAATAGGAATCAATCGCAAAAATAGAACGTTTTCTCGACTTTTTAAAGCCACAAAATTCATCTGTTAGCCCTTTGGGCAATCTGTGACAGATTTCCCTACCCTTTCGTTTATTTCAACGACTAAAATCTCTACCGTTTCTTATACCTGAGGCCTGAATAAGGTACCCCTTTCAGGCGGAGCCTCCACGTATAGGCCGTTATATGGAGTCCCCCCTCCGGGTTTAGATGGTGGAAAGAGTTGAACACAATGAAACAATGGTTAAAACTAACAACCAAACAGTTTGATGGGGGTTATATACGTCTCTTGTACCTGAAATTCATGTGTATGCAGTTCGTGCAACAGTTTATAAAAAGGGAACGCTTCGTTTTGTTATGCCTGTGGGATTTTTTTTTATTAACAGTGCTTCACAAGTTACCACCAGCTCAAAAGTTAGAACCGCTTTTAATTTCATACATATTGAGAATTATCAGATCGAATTTGTGTGTGTGTTTGCAAAATTTCCGGCGAATCAGTATCAAACATAAAATAATTTCTTCCAATTACCTTCAAACAACTGTACAGTGTATGTGCAACACAGTCAGCAGCTCCTCTATAAAGCTCTGCTCGGTAGCTTTTATTTTAATTGCCTTATTATCTAGAACTTTAACCACAGACTGCAATACTATAGTTAGACCACCTTGAACACCATCCCTTGGCGTGATGTATTTTAATTTTACGCCTTTAAAGGTAGGATCGTCCTCACACACAGTTTTAGCTCTAACAGTAAGAGGTTTAAAGCACCTGTGGTCACTTTGCCTTGCGTGCCATTTAGTGGCTATATTGTATGTTTCTTAACCCCTTAAACTTTGATTGATACGTTAACATTGTAGGCGCCTTGAAGACGTGGAGACGTCAGATGATTTTTACAGTACAATGGGAGTCCTAATACAAGATGTTTTGACGGGCAATGTTATCGACTGTCAAACTCTAATGCAGGTAAAGTTTCCCATGCATTTAATGATTAATTTACAGTTTGCAACCTTCTTTGATGAATCTTTTGGACTTTTTCTCGCGGACGTTTTAGGTAAGGAGATTGCTGCATTTAGTAAAACTAGCTGTCGAACGGTGATCCAAACATATTGTTTTTCTGCAACGATAACTTCCGTTCCGAGTATTTCTGTGTTAAGTCCTTGGTACAGATAATGATGCTTTGAGAATGACACCATGCAATATGCGATGTCTTAAGGTATGAAAAGTTAGAATAAGATGTAGGGCTGATGTTTTTGAAAGGGAGAGTTTTTCGGTAACCAACGGTAACATTAAGGCAGGCGATAGGGTGTGTTACAATGTATACGAACGTTGCAAACTGTTTGACCATTTTGGTCTGAAGCCAGGTTACTTAAGAAACATGTGCGACTACACACGTTTTCTAAACAACCGATCTAGAAATGTAAACTGATGTCGTAAACGTTTATGCAGCTGTTGTGAATAGAATTAATTTGCAGCGTTAAACTAGAAAGCGTGTTTTTCTTCACGCTCCATTTAGTCTCCCAGACTCTTCATCTATTTTTTTGTGATAATGTTACGGATAAGCTGAACATAGGTTGATATCATTTATACGCTTCTATAGTACATCAGCAGTATAACATTGCCGTAGAGTTTTGAGCTTTATTTATCTATCGTGACTTAACCACATTTGATTGGTCGGGCGATTGGTCTCACAGGGAGTTTTATGAATTTAGAGGGCGATTAAGATCATCTTAACCTAGAAAACGTTCACACAGGTAAGAAAAATTCCGAAGTACTAGGGTGCATAGCTTGTTTGAAAACACGTGGAGTTATAACTAAGCTAAGTTCTGGTTTAGTAAAGTGGGGCCTCTTAATAGAATCTTGTTGAAGGTTAGACTTTCTTAAAGTCCTTCGCTTCTCCGTTCTCGTTTCTGGCCGAAAACAAAACATTTTGTAGCTCGCGCTCTGCGCTGGAGAAAAATTTTGAGCTCGACTTGAAGGTGTGCACGCGGAAGCGACCGTAAATTTGAGTAAGGAACTGACTTCAGTTCAGATTTCAACTTTGAGTCGGAACTCTGTTCCCTTGAATTGAACACAGAGAAACTTAAAGGATACAAATAGCAGGGTTGTGCTACAAGAAATATCCTAAAGGAATCATGATCATTTGTGAGTTTTGGACATGTATTTGGTGTTATCTGAAAATCATCAATCATCATTGCGTAGTTGAAATGGTCTTATAGCCATAAATCTAGCTAGAGTCCAATTTGAAGAAGATGATAATGTTTTTGCTCCTGACAGCACTAAGTTTCAATTTATTTGTCCGCCTTATCTAGAACAGCTCAAAATGCAAATATAGATATTGCTGTCCAGTAAGTTAGTGATTTGTAATCGATACCATCTGTCTGCTAAAGGAAAATTAATGTAATATAACCGATTAACATCATGTTTGTTGAAAATATCAGACGATATGCAGGGTATATTGGCCCAAAATATTGAAGATGAGAAAACAGAAAAATGACGAGAGTGCTTATATAAAGTCGTCAGATCCGCTATTTCCAGCGCTCACCAAACTATTACGGTCCCCTCATTTTCAAGTTATGACTTACAGTGCTCGGAAATCACGAATCTGTATTTATCATGTAGCATTGACTATGTCAATACAAGACATTTAGTAGTTT
This sequence comes from Porites evermanni, assembly GCA_942486025.1. Classification (NCBI taxonomy): domain Eukaryota; kingdom Metazoa; phylum Cnidaria; class Anthozoa; order Scleractinia; family Poritidae; genus Porites; species Porites evermanni. Next base: position 40,292 of record CALNXI010002019.1, read on the forward strand.
TATCTGAGCTTGCAGTTGACGAAAATAGGCGCTGGCAAAATTGCCGACTATAAATAATACTTTGACATAGCCACTGTAAAGATATAAAACCCTATTTAAATGGATCCAACTTGTCAATCTAACATTCTCAAATTTTGTTTTGAGACGATTTGACTGGATATTAAAGCCATTTAAGCGGTTTTTCTTCTTCTCTTACAGGAGGTCTACGCACTTGCGCCGTTCCCTTTTCCAGGCCTAGCAGAGCTTAGAGAACAGTATACTTACAACATCAATCCATTCTCTGACGTCACTGGTGACAGAAGCCGACGATCAGCACTGGCACGTGGTTCTAGCGACGAAGAAGACGATGTGGACGATCTTGAAGGGATGAGTTGCCTTGGAGCTTTCTTACCGTTTTCGGAAATTGTCCCCGGCAACACGATGAAAGCTGTTGGTCAAGGCGACGCAGATGCAAATGACATCGCCGCGGCTTCGCCGGGTGTATTTGCTACTGACGGGTATTCGCCTCTACCTTACACAACAAAACAGTTCGGTTCAAGGGGAAACCGCGTGCAAGAGGAGATGTCCTACTTACAGAAACAGTACGCGAGGATGAGGCAAATGCAACAAAATGCGGTCGTGGTCTTTTCAGAGGCTGCGGTGCAGAATATTCAAGAATCGGAAAAGCGTAAGAGCATTCCCGCTGCCATTAACCATTTGCTTGTATCGGCGACAAAGCGAAAGGTGAAAGCTACCAGGAGCCATTTTGGGACTGAAAAGAAAAGCAATCAAACGAAAGCTGTCCAGAAGTCCTTGTTTGATGAAATAGCGAGTCACAAAGCTGAAGTTAAACAGAACGCTTACGAAAAGGAAAGCTTGCAGCATTTAAATATGTTGTTCAAAGGTGACAAGAAAGAGCGAAAAGAGGCACAGGAGGATGGGAAAACGAAGAGTTTTAGCAAGAAAGTAGAAACTGAAAGGACAGAGGGTTTGGTGAGTGCAAAAAAGGTACACAAGGAAGAGAAACGGTGGCAAAGCGAAGAGAGGCGTCGCCACGTTGAACCGCCAACTGTTAAAAAGGAAAAGCGAGTCGCCCCCAATTCGCTTAAAATGCAGCATGTTGGATTAAATGGTGAAGTGTCCTCGTTAGAAACTGGAAAATCAAAGCAAAATGGCGGGCCTATTCTTTCGATCGTTAATCCTTCTAATCATACGCCGAAAGTTACGGTAGTGGAGTCATCAATGTTAACGGTAACAGAGGGCAACAATGAAGCGGCTAAAACTGTTAAAGTACTGGATAAAAACAGTCCTGCTGTCCTCGATACGGGCATGCGCAGCTTCGGTGGGACAGGACGGGTCTATAACCGTGGGGCTATGAACTCTTCTGGTAATAGTTCATGGTTATTAGAAGAGGACAGGAGATGTAAGTACCCCGAAAACTTTAGACCCTTTCCTCAACGGAACAAACAGCCCACTAGGAGCAGAATTCTTTATGGCAACATTTCGGACAAAGGTGCCAAGCGAATGGACGCTTTTCAAGTCAAGAAAGATAATCGGCAAAGTGTCAATGGTGTTGCGGTCAATGGAGGGGCAGACGGTAAAAGAAATTAGTGGCGAAGAGAAGCGTTCTGCTGGATAATTTTTGTTTTTAAGGTTTCGTCGACGAATCACCAGAAATACCCAAAAGCTGCGAAAGTCGACGAAATGCGCATGGTTCGAAGCCCGGTTGGCGCTAATGGTTTATTTTAACAGAGGATATTAATTGTCATGGTAGCTAACCTTTTTCGGCTAAGAACTTTTGAATAACTCGAAACAAGATCTTGGTGTTTTCTCCCGTGAACCTACAATGTTTTCAGGCCTTCTCCGTTTTCGAAATACTCCACAGGCTAAGAAGGCCCGTGGACGAGGTTGAAATTGTTGTGCAACGTTCTCCGCCGCCTTTACGTATACAAGTTGCGTGAAACGTGTAAGCCGACTTAAATGGGTGGCTGGGCACAACAGAGGAGGCTTCCCTCTAAGTAAACAATCATACAGTGACCGGTATTGTCCCTTACCGATTATGTTCAGAAAAATTATAATTTATAAGTAGTGTTTCATAAAAACCCGAATATTTTGACATATTTTGTAATTAATGTCTATTATCTAAGGCGAATGAACTTGAAAATGTAAAAAAAGTTATAAGAAATATTCAGTCCCCCTAGAAGGGGCAGTTACAGTTGTGATTCAATTGGAGGTGGAAAGAGCTCTCTGCAAAGGCGTCTTGTTCTTCGTGCTCCTGCTCAGTGCTACAGCAACAAAACAAACCGAGACTTGTTACAAAGACTTATTATTTGGGCGTGGCCCAAATAGAGTAACCGAGGTCGCTTGTTTTGATTCAAAATAGGTTTGCAGCACGTGCGAAGGTAAACAAGCCAAGGGACAAGAATCTCTTCCGCGCGCTTTGTCACAACACAGCATTTATCTTCGTTAAATGCGACCCACAGATAATGCATTGCAAACAAATCGACAATTTGGGTAGAAAGCAAGCTAATCTGTTTAATTCTTGTTAATATTATAGATTTAATTAACTGCATCTTTGCGTGGTGTACCTTTTTATTGCTAAGGTTCAGTGTAGCTAGCTGACCATTTGGGATAAATATATCCCCCATATGCATACATGAAGTTAGAATTAAGAGTATTTTGAAGGGGCATGAACTGCCTTTGTTACATAATTATCACGTATTTAAAGAATCTATATTTAAGAAAAAATAGTAATTTACAGTAAAAGTAAAGTTTTTAACTGGTGTCTAAACGGCTTTAGCTACCAATTCCAATTGTTTGTTACAACATAACCTCTGTTTCGCAATAGTTTTACTTCTCGTTTGAACGTAGAACTTTAAGTTAAAAATGTTAAAAACCTTTTCCCGGAAAAGGGACACATGAATCTTTGTCAAGTGCATATAAAGGTGCGTCCAATAGAAAAACGTCTTTTATTCTGTAGAAAGCACAGAAACACATGAAAAAGATGCATTTAAAGGTGCTTCCAATAGAAAAACGACTTTTTGTAGCAAGCGCAGAAACGACGGTACTCTTCAAAATCTTCCGCAAGGAAAAAAAATTGTTACGCCGTTTTTATGCTTTTGTGCTTGTTTTGACCGTCAAGAGTTTTCAGACGAGATTAGATGAAATCAGTCTGCTTGTGCTACGAATTTATAGAAGGCTGCCTAAGTTCTGGCGCGTTATGACAAGGCTGTCCTATAGTACGTTGTAGGTAAATCACCTAGAATTGTTGTAGAGAAAAGTTTTGTTACTTTCGAGAAAATACTATAATAAATGAATGTATTTTTCTTTGAAGATAATCGTAAGTGTGAAATATTTATTAGACAAAGATAGACGGATACGGAAGTATTAGTTCAGCATTCTGTAAAGGAGTCAAAGCGAAGGACAATAATTTTAGCCTTTTTACTGGTTTACAGAAAATTGAAAATAAATTATTGGAATGTTAACTAGTGAATCCAAACTGTAATCCCCGACCAACGTGAAAGGCATAATTCTAAATTGTCTTAAGGCGCTTTCCATTTATCAGAACTGACCAGCCAGCCCATTCCCATTGTGATGAGAATTTCACTTTTAACCAAAACTAACCAACCAGATCAATCAAATCCTAAATATATGCCCACAAAGGAGATGGTTTTCCAGCAAAACCTCTTGGAAAACGCTCTGACTTTTGGAAAGCGCCCTTAGACCCAAGCCACCACCTTGGTTTAAGTGAATGCGGAGATGAGATGTGAGGATGCATGTAATTAAATGCAACAGCACATTTTCAAACAGTCGAAGGGTATTCTCCCCACTCTAGAAAACGTTCAGTGCCTGCGTTAATGTATTACAGTTGAGTCAATCATTCCCCTCAGGGACATGAGCGTGCTAGACTTCTTTCTGTAGGATACTTGACTTTCAAACGTAACATGAAATACAGTACGGTAATAACAGTTCCTTTTACAATAGGCAATTTTCGAGTCCAAAACCCCTCGTTTTCAAAATGGGGCCAAGTGCAAAACCTTGCATGTGTAAATGATTTTTATAAGCATGAGATTAAGATTAATTTCTTAACAAAGACTTTGTATTTTTCCTGTTGTGGAAAGAGCCAAGGGCCAACTCGGAAATTAGCCTATTGAAGTTTACAATTCAAGTCAGAAAAACAAGACTTGTTTTTATAGACAATGAAGTATCTCAAGGAATGAGGAGGCTTACATTGCTCCGAATGTTTGCTGTCCTCTAGCGCTAATCATCGCCCGTTTTACAATAATCCTTGGAAAATCCCTGCAAAGGCGTCTTGTTCTTCGTGCTCCTGCTCAGTGCTACAGCAACAAAACAAACCGAGACTTGTTACAAAGACTTATTATTTGGGCGTGGCCCAAATAGAGTAACCGAGGTCGCTTGTTTTGATTCAAAGTTGCAATAGGTTTGCAGCACGTGCGAAGGTAAACAAGCCAAGGGACAAGAATCTCTTCCGCGCGCTTTGTCACAACACAGCATTTATCTTCGTTAAATGCGACCCACAGATAATGCATTGCAAACAAATCGACAATAGAAAACAAACTTTTTGGAAAAACAAGGTACACTAGGGGAACAAACTATTGTATAGTTTAAATTTTCCCTTTGGAAAATAATCGTCCTCGCAGCACAGTGTGAATAGTTTGGCTTATTGCCAAGGGTTTGACAATATTTTTGCTCTCCGTTGTCGAACGCCAAAGAAGAGGTCATACAAGATTCCATGATCTCGTGCATAAGATAATTAAGGGTAACATTAAATGATGCATAATTTCATTGCATATTTTCGGAAAGGAGGTGATTTCTTAAAATCGTATTGAGCAAAATGACCTCGTAAACAAGTTGCTTTCTTTCACGGGCGAACCGTAAAAGGGACAGAGTCCAACATCTTCACGTGCAAACCTCGTTCTATTTTTAAAACCCTTAGGTTAATTAGATTAAGTCGTATTCTCTCATGCAGGAACCACGAAAGCGGCAAATTCCAAACCTTTCACGTGCAAACTGCATGACANGCGTCCCCCCATGTCTAACATCTCTCCCCACCCCCCGCCCTTTCCACCCCCCGCCAACCCGGCTGGCTTCCTTTTTATTTAATTCTTTTTGTTCGATTACATAAAGTGCAAAAAAATCCCCGGGGAAAACCAAAAATTCCTCCCCCCCCCCCCCCTTAACATCTTCATACCCTCTTCTCTATATTAAATGAACTTTTGGCCTTATCCACGTTCTCTCCATACAACTATTATCAAAAATAAGCGAAAACCAATCCTGAACAGAAAGCCTAAAAACGTTAAAATAAGTACAAGTATGTTGATAAGACTTTTCATAACCACCAATTCATTTCAACATACTGTAACTACACTATCCCTTCATAACCAAATGAGCACTTCCAGCACAACTACCTCACTGCAACACCTAAAATCACTTTTACCTACCGAAATAATCATTTTTTGTTACTTCATATTAAATTCTACGAGAAACAAGTTTCACTGATTAACAAACTACATCCATTATCTTGCCAATTCACGTCCAATATAACTCCACGCTTTCCACTTCACGCATCTCCACCAACCCCTAAATTATACAACGCTACTGCACTACTCACACATTCCTAATACACATAAAAAACTTAAACTTCAAACACACGGGTGGTACATCGACGCTCAAATATACGCTCCCACAGCGTCTTGTTAATAAGGAATTTTCTGAACGGAATGTCCAAAGATGGTAATAAAGGAGGCCATTTTTTATTTTGAAGGCGTAGAATAAATTGAGTAAAGAGAAAACTTCGAGCAGTTCCACCTAACCTTCATCGACACATACATTGCTTAAGATACTTAAGAGAAGAATTAGTTTTTTAAAAAACCAAGACATGATGATCATTAACTTGATCCTTTTACATTAATTTAGCACTGATGAAGGCAAAAGACCCCAAGGGTTAATTAGTATATCTCCCTGGCTCTGAACGGATTGACCTAATGGTTTCGTAAATGTTACGCCAATTCGAGATAAGATCGTTGCGTGATACAGACTCTAACAAGACTCACCTCGTGAACGATTTGGAACAGAAGAAAGAAGAAGAAATGGGACTAAAAAAAAGGAGAAATTTTACATATTAAAAAATTATGAGTCCTTCTCTACACTTTTTTCAAACCGAAGTATATTATCTCATACTGTAACAATTAGCAATTAGCAATTAGCAATTAACTGAAGGCTTACAGCTGTTTCGGAAAACACGCGACCTGCGTTGGCTAAAACGTTTAGTATCAGGATTTTGGTTTTTTTACGACGTCAATCAAACCGTTACCGTAGCATCCACTGTGTTTGTCAAATAAGGGTGGCAATAACGAGCAGAAGCTGCAAAAATTAATGTTAGCGGGAACGTTAAGGTTCCGATTTGGTTTTATGATGACATATTTTCTGCTATTGATAATAATTAATTAACCGTAGGCATTTTTATCGATTTATCTAAAGCATTTGATACTGTTAATCACCAAATTTTATTGATAAGTTATTGCATTATGGTATCTGAGAAGGGAAGGCGTACAATTGGTTTGCGAGTTATTAATGGAGTAACAGGCATTAATTTGTCCAATTCAATGACGCCTCTTCTTCTCTACATATTATTAAATGCGGTGTACCTCAAGGCTCGATATTAGGTCATTTGCTTTTCTTAATTTATATAATATATAAATCAAGCTTTTGTCTTCCTGTTACTTCTTTACATACCTTTTTTATAGGTTAGTTTATCCTTATGAGTTATCTTGTATATTGTGTTTCAGTATGGGCATCAACTTACCCCACAAACTTGAATCGTATTGTCATACTTCAGAAAAACGTACAACTTTCAAATAAGCAAATTTTATTTAACACGTTCGATGACTCCCTTCCAATGCAAATGCCAAATTCAACTCAAAGCAACCTTTGTCTATTGGTTTTACTGCAAAAGAAATACTTGTATACTTGCAAGAATATTGTAACGAAACCTAATTTAGATGAATAATTAAGTAAGCTTTTTGAACAATATCGCATTGAAAATTGTGGCAAACATTTTTAAATATGTGTGGCAACTGACAGGTTTTTATCCTTCAATACTTTTTATTGTAATCTGTTTTGTTACTTACTGACTTATTTATTTATTTATTCTTTTACTTTGTGCTGTGTATTAATGCTGTTAATTTGTTGTCAATAATAATAATAAAAAACTTCAGAAAAAAATTATTCCTATAATATCAGATGTTCAAATACTGCTCTAACGAAATATAAGACTTTTTGGTATAAGATTTCAGGGCCGCCTAAAACGAAACAGCTGTAAGAGACTAAAGACCGGTCACTAACCAAAAATAAGTGAGAGGCTCAAGAAAAAAAAGAAAGAAAAATGGTCTGTTTGTTCACACGCCAAGGTGAGATTTCTGTAATAGAAAAACTCGTTTCCCATAAAGATTCTTTTACATATGTCATCATGTTCTTCTTCTGGTCTCCTTTTCTAGTTACATGTTGTTTTTGTTTAACGAATGCAACAAATCTAAATATACACGTTACCTTTGTTCGCACATTGCTGTGCTGAAATCGTCTTGGCTCTTGCGGGCCTTGTTTACGTTGGAACCAGACCCGCTTTGACTCAACACCAGGGGATCAAGGCTGGTTGAACTCATATTACTTGAAAGGCTCGCCATTTGCTTGGTTGGTTGGTTGAGAACAGAGGTCTGGGGTGTAGTAAAATCAGGGAAAATGTCCCATTCTTCCATTTCTAAATCATCCAGTGGAAAGTCATCTTTCCAACTGCCGCGTATATGACTTGCCCGTGTGGTTGTAGGGTCAACTTTACTGTCCAATCGATTTGTACATAGTTTATTGTTTGGACGTTTATTGCAATCTTGGTCGCTTGACTGGTCCAATGCATTCCCCGCGGGGCTGGGAGAAGTTGGCAAAGCCGTGAAGGTGGTCTTTTGTGAAAGTGCGTGTAACAGTTTTGTTGAATCTCCATGACTATTGGTTATCCGCTCAAAATCATCTGCACCAGGAGTTGGCGGCGGGGCTGGGAAAGAACGTAAGACTCTTCTTGGGATTCTTGAGACTGCACTTATGGGCTCAATATCATCTGCATCAGGAATGGCTGTTGAAAGTGACCAGTGTCGCGAGATCCTTTTCGAATTCTCTCTTGACTGGACTCTAGCACCTGATGAAGAATTATCCCCTGTTTTCTTCGCCTGGCATCCTATTATAAATTGCGAGCTCCTTGAGAGCGGCTGTCTGAATTCATCGGAGATTTCTTGACGTTTCTTTGAAGCAGTGGGTTTAGAGCAATGAGAACGGGATGAATTCTGCCGCGACTGAGCTACTGGACTGACAATAAGGTCACTGTCATCGCTTAGAACCAAAGGGAGGTCATCGTCATTCGACATCTCATCGACAAGAAAGCAAGGAAGTTCACCCTCAAAAGAAGCTATAAAGATGGAGAACAATTTAAGTGACTTTTTCTACTCTTTACAGAAAATCTATAATTATCTTCAACGATATAAGACGTGGAATCCACCATTCTCAGCTGAAGGTTGACAATTTTTGTTCTCATCGTGTAAAAATTAAAATTTTTAATGGATAAAGTATTTTAAACTTTAAAGAAGTTGGATGTAAAAGATTGTGAAAAAGGATAATGATAGTGATATGTGATGATGATGATGACGATGTTGGGTAAAACGCATGGAAGTGATGCTCATGATGTTGAATGACAAAAACGTGATTACGATGATATGATGATAAAAAGAAAACGACACCCGTAACGTTGTTGATACAGAGTAACAGACAATGATGACGATGTCAGATGATTGTGACGGACAATGAAGATAACCATGTTAAGTCATATCGAAGATCATTTGTTACTTTAAACAAAAATAAGCTTGTTCAGTTCTATAAAATGATAGAAATGCTAGAAACATACCATCATATGTTGAATCTTCATTTGTTTCTTGATTTCCCTCTACCCTCCTTTTATGCCAGTCAATTTCTTCCCAAAAACGTTTACCAGGATCTCTCTTTAAAGCGGAGCCATCGTTTTCGCTTCGCCCATGACAGGTATTGCGCTGATGGCTGATGGGGGCCTTGCGAGTGTAGCCAAATCTTTCATCGAGTGTTAAATCCACAAAATCAGTACTTCCTGTCTCGGGTGCTGACGACTAAAAAAATATGCGGAATATATGCCTTCTTTTACTACAAGAATTGAAATAAAACTCTCGAGTTCTCTTGAGTTCACATTATCATGGTAAAACGAATACAGCTAACACATACAGAACAAATCAATGACTTGTTGAAAGGAGGGGACATAAAAATTCAAAGCAACATTCCAATTTCACAGTCCATGTCGTTTGCCCCTTTTTCGTCTCGTTCTTACTGCTTATACTTAATCTTACCTTCAAGCGTTTAGCGGTAGGCGTTCCGGGAATCGCTTCTGTTCTTTGGTGGAGGTTTTTGAGAAAAACGTCCATATGACTCGGTTCAGCAAGTTCTACATTCTTTCTGAAGGCTTTATCTACAAGGTAAATCGTGCCTTTCTTTTGAAATTACGTTTTATCACGGTATGTAGTTTTAATAAATAAGTGACTAATTTAAGATTAATTAACAATGAAAGGCACTTCAAGATCTGTTTGGACTCTCGCCAATCAGAGAGCAGGATTTGAGTCATATCAGATACCTGGACCATCCTAGCCTGAGTAGCAGGCGTCAAAAAGGGAAGGCAAAATTGCTGCCTTTTTCCCCCTTGCCCTTTCAACGCCAGCCGCGCAGGCTAGGACCACCAAAGAACGTTACAGCCAACTTAACATCAGGCTGATTTAGCAACACGAGGGGAACGTCAGTTGAGGACGGGGAAGCACGCGGAAAGGACTAAACGCAACTTTCGGTGCCCAATTTGAAGCTCTGCCATTGGTCAAGCCAGTTGTTTAGTTTGCGCGCGCCGTTGTCAACTGACGTTCCCCGTCCTGTTGCTAAATCAGCCTAAATTCATGCGTTAGCCGCTACCATGTAAATTACTTGCTTCCATTTAAAAGCCAAGGATTAGCTTAGCTCAAGAAAGACTAATAATGTTTAACACTGGGGAACGCAACAAGGCTCTGCAAAAAGTAATAAATTTTAATTTTTTTTAGTTATCTATTACCTTTACATGGTGTGATTTGCGCTGCTAAGCGTGGAGGTTCCTTACTCTGATCCATCTAAACGCAAGCCAAAGAAGCGACTGAAATAAAGATCAAGTCTGCAAGCCTGACGTTAAAAGCGCGTTTCTTGGTAAGTCATGTATTGTGTCTACTTAAGGAATACTTTGTGGGAAGGAGTCTTAAGTCGCTTTAATATCCGTGGAAATATGATCAACTAATTGTATACCATGTGTGTATGCTATCGGTAATGGCTACAAGGAAAGGTCAAAAGGCCATTAACAGGAGTCGTCCCTTTTTGGATCAAACTTGAAAGAATGACCAAGTGCGGCGCTTCCTCAAATACGCATACCTGCCAGACCTTTACCGATCATATCTTCCAGGATAAGAATAGGGTTGCACTAGGGTGGTAGTCTAAGAGACGGGTACAGACCTTCGGCGTTACAACCTTTAATGCTGCCTAGGCTACCAAGTTTTTCATACTTGAATTAGTTTAGTGCGTAAATAAGACAGAAGGGAAAAAGGAGGATTACTAACTTACCTCTGCCTTCTTTTTCTTGACTTTTGAAATCACTCCTTGTTTGCAACAGTCGTGACCACAAGTGCGTTTCATTAAGGGTATATAGCACATCAATTGAATCTTATAGTAACAAGCAAGAAAAGAAAATCGAACTGTAAAGATTAGTTTTTTCTAATTCAGACTTGTAACCTAACTGCTTCGTGTTTGATGGATTAATCTCGAAAGTCCTATCTCGGAATGATTAGAAGTTTTGTCCTTATTGACAAGACTTCAAAGACAAGACTATTCTTTGGTTTGAGCTAGATTGCCTACGATTGTATCATTTTCAAAACGTTCGTTCACTGCTCTGTTTTTAAAAGGATATGCGTCCTTATTGGAACATCGATGACTGCAAGGAACTCCGAGTCCTCCAGTCTGTGGTATAGAACTGCACGTGGACGCTGGAAATAACAACAAGAGTTGTCGCTCAATATTTAAGAAACACACCCATCCTCTCATCCGTAGTTACGTCCTAGTTCCATGGCCTTAAACCATAGTTATTCTGTCTCCAGCCACGTTCTCCAGGCAATCAGATTCATTTCGACTGATAATCAGACTTTCAAATAAATGACTCACTCAGCTCTACGATTAATTACACTACTAAAAATTTACTGTATAATTTATATTGTTTTACAGGCAACTTGATTCAGAGACAGACGGTCAACTCAGACTCACCTAAATTTACATTAGATTCAACCCTTTTCACATTCAGTGGATTACTTGCTTGTGATTCTCTCTTAACCTTTGAAAATAAAATGCGTTCTCAAGAAAGGATATATAGTAGCCATCGCGAATCGTTTGAACTAAGGAGTGATGTCATAAGTAATTGGAGCAAGCCTAGCACGGAATAGGAATTTTGTTGACAGTGACTGACTGACTGAAGTCACTGGAAAGACAGTAAAGAAATATAATTGTTTTTTATTCAATTCAGTGCAAGGTTAAGAAGGAGTATTGCGTACCACATTTTGTGATGAGCCGTTTGGGCGTGCGTGCCGGGAAAATTTGGTTTAATTAGCTAAAAGACAAGTTGATAAAACAAATTCGCCAACTCCCAGCAAAAACTCAAAAGCTGCCGTTTGGAGTAATAAATATTCTTAAGATGCCAAACGACTTCATCAGATTTCTGTTTCTTTATATTGCTTTGTACTTACGGTTAAGTAGGCCTGGCCTCCACTATAATAAGGGGAATAGGTTGTACTCACATCCAAACCAACTGAAAGTAAAGAGATGCAATGACTATCAGCAAAATTATGGACCTTAAGATCCGAGGACGGGCAACGGCGGCGAAATGTCTTCGCTCATCGAATTCAAGTTCTTTCAGTTTTTATCGCGGTTTATATTCCAACTCACTTCTTTGTCAACTCTCCTGGAGTTTATGTACTGGTCTCCTACGTCGTAGTTACGTATGCGCAGTGACGGCAAATGTATTGTTGTTTGGCTTATTATGGGTGGATTCATTTGCCGCCACGCGTATAGCCGTCGCATTTGCTAGTGAGGGAGGTCACGGGGTCAGGAGAAAAGGGGTGCCTAATGCTTTTTTCCCTAACAACTGAAATTAATTGTACGTGATACTGATTGATTAAGACTCGCAGTTAAAGTAACGATTATTATCTGCATATCTCGCAGTCGTTTACAAAGAAACATAGCAGTTTCCTCAGTCTTTGAAAGGGTAAAAGACAAAGCAACATGAAAAGAAGCAAGCCCATGGCTGATAGAAACCAAGAGTCATCTTCGATCGGTCTATGGAAGATGGCCGAGTCACTAAGACATTGCTGTATTAAAAATATCATTTGAATGAACCAAGGCAATGAGTGCTGTATATACACATATATCATTCAATTGGTATTACCATATTCTTGGCTAATGAGGTTGATGCTGAGCTCCGAGGATTGAACTTTTGTTCGCTGTACATCCACCCGCTTACTCCAGTACCCCTCCTTCATAAAAAAGGCGTCCCTAGTATCAAAATGGAATATAAAGTACTAAAAAAAAGCTCTTCGCAAACTAAGTATTAATAATAAATCAGTATAAATTTTGAAAAGGCCTGAGTAAGAGGAAAAATTTTCTCCTTCTCTAAGTTGGCTTACCCATATAAGCATGAGACGCTCACCAAATTCTAATCATAATGGCAGTAAAGCCACATTGTAGAAAAAAAAACGTCAATAATACAATTATGACTCCAGCTATTCGTGTGCCTCTTTCCTCATCCTCCTGTACTGGTCCTCATGCCTTTTCATCATCATAATCATTGTCGTCATTATCATTATCAGCATCATAAACACTATAATCACCATTCCATTTTTTTTTTTTTTTGCTTTTAACAGTCAGCCCCATTTCTTTCAGTGTTAATATCACTTAAAATCCAAGGTCGATAAAATAGCTTTCTTTGTCACCATCGTCCTTAAATAACATGAAATTACCCTAGTCTCTGTTTAAAAACCACTTTGTTATCTGCGTCAGAAACCAACAAAATACAAAAGTGAGTGTTCCTTCCTGTGCTGATCGCTTCTTTTTTTTTAAGGTAGTTCGTCATGGTTACTGTGACCACTATCTCTGCACGATTGGGTTGGTGTCTGCCAGCCTGTTTTATACAGAAGTTTCCATATAAATTAAACCGTTGTCAGAAAACTTCACTGTTGGTCATAAAGATAGATGTTATTTTAGGAATACCACCTATTACAGGTTCGATTAGAACGCGTACGATAAAAACGAACGTGCTTTTAATACACCCGTGAGTGCGAGTGGGGGGGATTTCTAATATGAATAAATTTAGGCAGGTGATGGGACCTTAATTTTGATTGTGAAATAATTTAAATTAGCCAAATGTTATTTTTACACACGGCTTCCTTGAAAAGCAGGTGTTTTCTTTTCATCTTGATTATTTTAGTTTCCATCTTATAATCTAGTTTAGTTAGGTAGTTAGTTTTCTATACCTGAAAGTAAATGTACCTGAAGCAAATACCGTGTATAAATGAAGTTACCATACCATACCATACCATGGCCTGCAACTATGGTGGAAAACCGCAGACCAGTCAATAACACTACACCACCATTATTAGATATTTATAACAGTGTTTGTTTCTCCGGAGGTCAGTCTACTTTGGGTTGATATAAACCGTGACAGACAATAATGTGAAGCAAAGGGCGTTGTCTAAAAAGACAATTACGCAACTTGCCTGCTGAACGGAGAGTTCATACTTTGGAAGATTTGAAACTGCTTCTCGAATCTGCGATCAACAAATCAAAGTTTTTACAAAGATGAACTAACTTAACTCTACATCAGTCAGTAGATATCGTTTCTTTACGCACTTCAGATCGATTCATAGAATGAGGAATGAAAGTTTGCCTGCAATGTTGAGTGATAATGAATAATTTTAAAAAAGTTTCCCGGGAAATTAGTCAACCAAGCAGCAGTTACTAAACCTGAGAAGTGTATTTCAGCAATATGATCGTCACATCTTCTATATATCATATTCAAAGCTATTTGTTATACACATAAGAATTTACTATGAAAAGACACTTCACTTTACATCTGATTACCTGGCTTCCAAAGGGTGGATGGCGATTCACAATCTGAAAAGTAAAATTAATTGGCATCACAAATAATAAAAATAAATACTATTGGGCTGATTGACATTTCACTCCAAAATTCTGTACCATCTCTATTTCTCTAGGATTCGTCTCCTCGATTTTTTTGAAAGTTGTTAAACCAGCGTTGACCATCATAGTCGATAACATAGGCCCTAAAACGAAATGTATAGTAGAGCTCTTAGTCTTTTACTGTAAGAAAAAGAAGTTTGAATGTACTTCAATCACCATTTATGAATTCGAAACACGTATTGTGGTATATACCAATTTTCTCCAGTTGTCTTGAAACAAACTTTGAATTCTCCCACAATCTAACAAAACAACTCAAACATGTAAGGACAGTTTCAACGGTTTGTGTAGCATGCAATATTCGGCATTGATATCTTACAGTTATGCTTGTAATTACCTGGCTCTAATACACTTTGCAAGGATGATCGAGTTCTGAAGTGACAGAAACTCATTTTTCAACATTTGAAGCTCGGTCAAACCTGTAATGCAATGAGACAAACGCTTTCAGTGCCGCAAAGTAAACAGAACTCAGGAGCGATAGGGGGTGGGGGTGCATACTCAATTTACAAACCGAATAACGTGTAAAAATAAAACATTTTCACTAAATTAGAACGGTATTCGATCAAATCTTTAATTCGCCTTCAAGAAAACTTTCCAAAATCAGTATTTTATTCCGGCGCTGAAATTTTTTGAAAAGCACCTAGCCAACAATCAAGCTGGATACATTTTTTTTTCGGTATAGTTAGATATTCTGATTGGTTAATGACTTGCCTGCTTCCAATGCAAAACAAAAGAAAAATGTCCTATATTTTGCTTTCACGATAGTCTACACCCTCCGAGACTCAGGAGCTGTCAGTCGGGTCGGAGAAAAGACGAGACGAAATTTTTCAGCTTGAAACCTTTCGTCGAGCCAGTCTCGACCAGACTGACTGCCCTTGGATCTCTGAGGATGGACAGTCGATTGTTTAGAAACAAAACTAATAACCACATATTTTTTTTTCACTTACAACGAGTGATTCTTTGTCCGGCTCGGAAGATTTTCTGAAGAAAAAATATGACGAGGAAAAACTAAATAAGTATAACTTTTACTGTCTCAAATGAAATAAATCCTGTCAGCCACTAAATTTTGACAGAATCGAAAAACAAGGTGAAATATGAACTGACCGTAACATCTTGACTTAAGGTAAAGTCTGTTATAGTAAGGTTACTAAGCGTCGCTTGAATGAGGCTGAAGATTGTAAATAAAGTGCTATAAGGAGGTTACAAGACAACAATAAAGACACACAGTCATGAAAGACTAACGTACCAGTTAACTTTTTGGTCCGTTGTCTTGATTTTTCCGTTAATTGGAAACCTACCCAAAAACAAGAGACAAAATGTTTTAAACACTTACCCACGGTAACACCCATTTCTATCCCTTTTTCCCTTTATGTTTGACAGCATTAAATCAGGGTTCCTTGATGGCTGTCCTAAGAGCTGAATGTTCTTCATTGAGACATGCAGCCCATACTCATAATTACTTTGTTCCCTCTAAATACAGGCGGCATTGTTTTACCTTATAGTTGGCTTGTTCTTGTCCTTGTTTAGACCATTCAGTGCTCTTTTTTCATTGACTCGTAGCTTAACATCTGAAAATTCCTTGCATTTCGAAACCAGCTCAACCTAAAATTTGTAACTGTAGGGTAACTCCGACGTGAAGTCAAACAAAAAAAAACTCTCAACAATAGATCGGTTAGCGCCAAACAATGTATTAGTAATTTAATTGATAAATAAAAGATTGGGATCTCTTCTAAAAAGCTCAGCAGAGCTCGCTGAGATCTCCTGCTCACGTATACTTATAAGAATACCAAATGTACAATATTAACTTTTACAATGATGGGCGAATAAATAAATAGCACGACAGAAGAAAAGCTACTTACCAAGTCACTAAGGCTTTCCTTTCCCTTAATTTCAAGAAACTCTTTCATTGAGTCATAGGCAATGCAGTACCTGGCCATCAGTCGACCTGCCTCTGAAATATAACAAAATATGAGAGGCAAGGATGATAAGTAAAAGATCTGAAAAAAATATCTGTAAGGGGGCTCACGAATGCAGCCAATCGGTATACAACACATGAACTCAAGAAAATGTTCACTAAATGCAAGAAAGAGCAGAGCATTCGAAAAAAAACTTAGTCTGGGTTAGAAATGATTTAGTTGCCCAATTTTCCTGCTATTCAATTTCTTACGGGCATAATCACTCCAGTTTGAAGATTAGAAACCCACCTGCGGGCTTCAGATCAAATCCATCGTCCATTTTTATAAGCCCTGCTCGCTCCAATGTGTTGAGGCTTTTCAAACAAATGTCTGTTTAAAAAGATGAAAAAATAATAAAAAAAGAGCATTTGACTGCGCCGGTCTTCGCCAAGACGCCAGGAAACAAACAACAACCATGACATCAAGAGGAAAAGGAATGAACCAAAAAACCATGATTTATAAGCTTCTATAGAAGTTAGCAACGCAAGCATATCGTTAAGGACATTCACAAGAATGAAAATGTTTTCTCTTCGCATGCTTGATATTATGTTGACGTCGGTATTCAATTGACTAGAGACTTTTATTCTCGCACTTGTTGTTGTGTTATGTCTGCGTCGCTAGCGAGATACAGACTCAAGTCATCCGTGTAGAAGGCGCCGGTTTATATACGTAGAGCGCAATTATAAGGCCGGTGCCTGGATCACTGCTAAGAAGTCACCTTGCAGTTTCTGTTCCAAACATTCTTTCTTCAGCCCTTCAGGAATCCCTTAGAAATCAAAGTGAAAATATCGTGTGAACAGCAATACTATATTATTGTATGCGCTCAGGTTGAAGGCTACAAATATTTACAAACAACGTAAGTTCAGGGGTTAAGACTTAATCTTATCCCTGAATCGAACAGATTATTCAACGTACCGTAATGCAGAGGATTTTTCAGTATCCTTATATACAGGAAGGTTGATTTCAGCCACTCTAGTGCAATAGTCACATCCGTGATTGTGTTGAGAACAATCTCTGCATTCAGATGCTCGATAAGATGATGGTGCAGGCTGGGAATAGTAATAATCATGGCATTGGTGACGTATCAGTAAATCCCTTTTCAATAACTGGAGGTCGCCTCAGCTTATAAAAATATGAAAACCACGCTGGTGGTCAAAGGCTGCCATGAAATGATGTATATAGCAACAAAAAAAAGTTTGAAAGGAGACAGCATGACCTAGCGGTAAGAGCGCTGGATCGGAACTGCAATCCAGAAACCCGGAGTTAAATCCCCGCTCTAACCGCCAGCTGTATTTGCTCTCGGTGGTCCCAAGTTCAAATTCTCGGTCACGCTTATAAATAGTCAACTGGTTTGCCTCGGCAAGTTGCGATTCGTAACCTTAAGGACCACAATGAATTCTTAACTTTTGCAAATTGCTGTGTTAACCCTAAAAAATAATCTTTTTTAGTTGGTGCTTTCGTCCAATCAGAAACAATTATATTGTATAAGAGAAAAAGAATCCAAACGTTCTGTCAGCTGATCTATCCATTTAGCCCTATGAAATCAAGAAAAGCACTAGTGTTCAAATATTTCAACTCACCTGCTCTCCAACTTCTGAGTTCCTTCAAGTAAACCGGTATATTTTTCCTGTAACACAGTTTAAATGAAGGAGATGGCTGTCGAACGGTGGGAATCATTTGACAACTTAGAAATGAATCGAAACACAAACTGACAGTATAGCACTGTCTTTTGTGAAAACAAAATCATGATATGGCAAACCTTGTTAGCGCTCGTTGTTAGAATGACCGCAGTTGCTGAGGTATCAAACTGAAAAAAAAAAGGTTTGGTTAATAGAAATGGCAAAATTGCCCTAAATCTACAATACGTCTTTTCAAACACTGTGTTTTAGCTCTTCTCTTTTTCCCGTTCTCGATATCTTATTTTGAATGGTCGCCTGTTTCCCCAGCTTTCCATAGTTGTCATCTCTACGAGTGCTCATCATGCAGCTTTTTAAAATCGTAGGAAAATAGATGAGATGTATATGAATAAGTAATAAGAAAATATTGCAAGTAAATAAGTAATTGTAAGACTACCTGTGGTCTTCCAGCTCTGCCAATCATCTGTAGAATCTGAGTTTCGGAATATTCCTGAAAAACTCCCATTACGTAATGGGCGGTAGACTTGATGACAACGAGATGTGCGGGAAGATTCACCTATCAAAATAACTCCTTGTTTTAAAGTGTTCTCGTCTTCTTAACTGCTAGCGAAATGAAGCAATAATGTTGAATGTAAAAACTTTTTGAACGTTGTCTTCGGTCGCACAAAACTAAGCGTACTCCACTATAAAACTTACCCCTACAGCAAGAGTACTGGTGGCAACTAAAGAAGAAAGACAAAGAAAACTTAACGACTGTTATTTGTGTCGTACTTTTACCCTTTACGTCTTTTTTCGAGACACAAAGGTTAATGCTTTAATCGCAGGAAGCTCTTTCCAACAGACAAAAAAGTAATGAAAAGAAAAAAATAAGACCAACTGCCGGCACTTACATAACACAGGTATGTCCCCCTTGATAAACATCGTCTCAACATTTCGCCTGTCAGTGGGATCTAGTCCTGCATGGTGATACCCAATCCCACATATCACGAGCTCTACAGTCAAAAAAGGTAATATAACGTATTAGAAACTTGAAGAACTTCACACGTTTATAAGCATCTCAACTTTGAAGGTCCCGATGGTCGGTGTAAGTTTTACTGTTGATCTCTGGTGCTTGTGGTGTGTTCAACAAAGTTAACACTACGTGGCTATTTTATTGGAGTGAAGTCATTCTTCACGACGCTTTATTACACTCAAGTGTAAGCAATGATAAACCCTACTTGGTTTATTTTGTCGAATGGTTTATTCATTTCACAAGACTTCGAATCGTTGCAGATCCGGAACTAACCTCTAAGTTTAGAATCATGAAGAGAGTTGGCTGTTCTTTGAAGCCTTCAGAGAATAAGAAAAAATACAGTTTCAAATAGGTAACCTATAATATTTGCTATTTATAGTTATTTTTCATTTAGACATTAGTTGATTAAAATACACGTAACTTTGAACGTTACAGTAATGCTTATGCATGCAATGGAAGATCTATTCTTAAGATCAATATGCTGACAAGGGAATTTTATGATAGTGACACATTAAATGGAACTGGGAGCTGACTATGATTCTTTGGCTGTGTTGCAGTTTATCTGGCATATCCTTTGTCTTTGAAATGATTCATCTACGTACCTTTGTCTATGCTGGGAGTTCATGATAAATCTTGCGTCTTTAACAAGCATCTGTGCTGCTTGCTGTGCACTTTTCCTTGTTGAGCAAAACTGACGAATAAAAGGGATGTATTAGAAAGCCGTTAACTGAATTGAACCTGGATGTAACAGAGATTCCATAACTGTAAGCAATGCAAAGAACTAGTAATAGAGTGATTTACTTGAACCGTGAAACAGATAATAACCGGCAACTAGTGCAAAATAGCTACAAATAAACGAAAGAAGACAATAGAATTAGTGTTTAATAGTGCGTAGTATTCTAATACCTATTTCACGGTTAAGTAAAAATCACTCTAGTTGTTTCTATGACTCCTAGAATAATTTTTCCATTCCAGGTTGTATTTTAGATGATATATCTTGTTCCATTACATTACGGTTTCCTATACACTATATATACTCTTTTACGACTGGACTGTCTCTATAGTGTCTCTGAGGAAGAACAGCAATTACAATCTCAATTCATCAATACAACCCATCGCCACTGCTTTGGCGCTTGACAAAAGAAACTAATTTCTTCTTGTAAGTTTAACTTACCACAAGTGTAGGCTTTCTATCCGAGTAAGTTTGAATGATACCACTTAGTTTATAGTTTAGTGACAAGTCAAAGCGAAAGTCGGAGAAATTACTTCCCTTGGGAAAACCAAGGACAACCTTTCTCAGCTTCACTGGTCTGTGAGAATCATCCATACTGTAAACAACGAAATACAATAGGGTAGCCATTACAAAAAAATGTCACTATATGCTTTAAGGTAGTCGAGTGGGATATCACAAGAGTGCACACGTTGCGTCATCCTCGGAGACCCGGGGGCAGATAGTGGGGGTGAGGGAAAGTCTAAACAAACGGAAAAATATGGCACAAAAGAAAAGTAAAGAACGGCCAGAAGAGCCCCTGGGGACAATGTCTTACCAGACCAGTTCCAAACGGTCGCCGCCATTCTGGCTTCTGATTGGTGCCAGAAAAACACAAGTTTTCTGGCACCAATCAGAAGCCAGAACGGCGGCGACCGTTTGGAACTGGTCTGGTAAGACATTGTCCCCAGGGGCTCTTCTCGCCGTTCTTACTTTTCTTCGTGCCTTATTTTTCCCCCCGTTTAGACTTTCCGTCGCCCCCCATCTGCCCCTGGGTCTCCGAGGATGACGTTGCGTAGTCTCAGAGGAGACGATTTCTGCGTGTTCTGTGTGTACCTGTGAGAAAATGAGACTCTGGTTACCTATAGCCGGTTACGACCATCGATAACTTTCGAAGAAATTCGCGAAGTAGCATTCAGTAGAAATCTCAGGAAATTGGCTCCAGCATATCAGATGATCCAATATAATGTAACATCGGTTCTTTACATAACAGATTTTTACCTGTAGTGTGAAGCTGGAGAGTCAATTCCTCCAAGCCAAGCAGCGATCTGGCGAATCAGAGAATAAAGTATAGGTCAGACAAATTAAAATGATGACCAGAGCTCATGTTACAACACAAAGTTGAAAGCCACACCACTACTTAAGGAACCCAACAAAAGGTGCCAAGGGCTAGTCTCTGGGCGGCGTTAACACAAAAATGAAAATTGAGTATTATTTTCCTCTCGACTTACATCTTCAATGTTTGGTATGGTGGCTGAAATAGCTATTAACCGCATGCCCTCTCTGTTTGGACTGACAGTGTTATTTCGAGTCATGGTAGACTGAACGGTCTTCATGCGACTTATGACTGCCTCGACTGTAGCTCCACGTGAGTCATCGTTCAAAAGATGAACCTGTGAACATAAAGGGGTGATGTGAGAGATACGTTCAGGCAGGGCAACTTCTCTGATCTGCCACTGAGTCATGTGTTCTATTCAGTTTTGTTTTCCCACTGATCCAAAAGTCGGAATCCTTGCTCCCTATACTTTCATACCGATGCTTCCTATAATTTGCCTGCAATAATAAAAATTAGGTAATAAAAACCTAACTTGGGTCACATTGCCCGTTGCTTTCCTTCTTCCCTTCCATGTACATGTTGTTGAGCAATGTTTTCTTTTAGTTCGTTCGTCGCAGTTAGATCAGAGGGGAAAAAGGTCGAGCACAGCATGTCTACGTTAACAGCATGTGTACGTTAATCAATGTCAAGGACCTAAGTTGTAATGTCACGCGTTGTGGGTCCCGTCTCACTGCTATCTCAGTACTTCTAGAGTATAACCTGATGTCAATATACATTGGAACTTGTTCAGTTATCTAAGACAATTTGCCCAGGTTTGTATACTGTAAAAGTGTGCTAACCTCGTCAATAAGAAATAGTCTGACCGATTGAACCAATGACCTGTTGTCTCTCCATTTTCTTGTCATGCTGTCCCATTTCTCCTGTATATGAGAGTAGACAGTTTGATATACACCCATAAAACACAGAACTACGAAACGTTACGGAGAAAGAACCCTGGTATAGGAGGTCAAGACTCAAATGAACGGTTTGATCTAGATTATAAGTTGACATGTAGGGTACAAATTTCAGTTCTAAACACACCCTTTTTTCTGATCCATGTTAACAGAAACAAGCATTGGTGAATGCTGTGAGCTTGGTCAATTCCCTTGTTCCACGATTTCGCCAATATATGCCTTTTTTTCTCACAGCACAGTGCATCACCCTATTGATACTTTTCCGAACCAAACCCCGAGCTTACCGGTGTGGTCATGATAATATGGACATTCTGGAGTTCATAGTAGTCGTCCAACTCACTGTCGCCCGTCACTTCTTTACACTTTAATCCGAATGGTTCAAATTTGTCTTTCCAGTCCATGAAGCGCTCACTACACAACGCCTTCATTGGAGCCACTATAAAAGAAAAATAGATACAGACGCATTGTGAATCTTTACTTGCGCGAGTAATAAAACTCTATGTTGTGACACTTGTTCCTTAAGGCTCAATAATGTATTATGAGAAAGAATCTAGAATTTATTTCTATTAAGATAAGCTAAATATTGCTTAAACCTTACTATTACTGACTTATTGACAACCGGCGTTGAAACTGCTGGCTTAATACTGCTTCACGTTAGTATGCTTTTAGTTGAATCTTCAATTGCTTAAACACTGGTTAGTCAACGCCTTATACCTAATGATCATGAAAGATGCTATCTTTATCCTGGTTTGTGTATTATAAGTTCGCTTTTTCGATTATCTTGCTATAGTCACTTTGTTATTGATGGCAATATTTATCTGTTTGACTGCTGGTTTTCATCAGACGATGGTGTCCATTGGCTGTCCTGATCTAAGGGCAAAACTGATCAAATCGATTGATACATCTCGATCCTTACTACGTGTACACGTGACTTACTGTAAACAACTTTAGCCTTTGATGGGCCTGTTCCAGAGTTCATCAACTGCCGTATTATAGCTAGTTCAAAAATGACTGTTTTGCCAGATCCGGTTGGCGCACATACAACCATAGGTATGTCTGTGTACATCACCTCTTCAAACACTTTGGACTGGACGATGTTGAAATAGGGAAATTTACTAAAAACGGAACGAAATGGATTAGCTAGAATTGTTAAGGAAAACGAAACAGCATCATTTAATTAGAGGTACACAAAATGTATATTTGGTTAATTGACGGATGCCGCGATACTCCTTATCACTATTTAGTATCATGTCGTGTGAGTCAGAAAGTCAGTCCTACATTCAATCCGACATTATCCAAATAACTTTTAAAGGATACGTATTTCATTGACAGATCGAAGTCCAATCACGGAACTTGCGTCGCTAGATTCATTTCCATAAGCTGCAAAAGATACATAGATTGATTCAGTTCTATCGGTAATTCTGAGCGGGGTATATTTCAGTAGATCTCCCCCGAAAGCTGATACTTAAGTAGGAGCTTATGGTCTCCTGACCTAAAAAAAATAGTGAACCCAAAAACTGTGGATCACCCGAGGTTGCGACACAGGGAATCCAAAGCAACAACCTTAACTTCTCTTGTATTAATCATCAAAAAAGAAAACTCCAACTAGACACATTATTTTCATGGTATTTTACTAGGATTTTGTCGTAGGCAGTATGAACAGGGTGAAGATATTTAAGAAGATTTCAATGTGAGATACTTTCACTACCTGGTATAACGAGCTGTCCTGGAGTACCAAGGTTGTATTGTGGTTGTAGAACTTGATAGGACGCTTGGATCTCTTCACGATCCAGGTCATAGTCATTCAAAGCTAACCCTGTCAAGAATTAAAGTACACTTCTAATAAATGAACGATGTATAAGTGTAAGTGGTCACTGGAGTATGATGGATCCTGCGACAGGTTTTTCAACCTTTCAAAATCATTAAAACTGCCAAGTGTGGGGACAATTTGTTCGAAAAAACTAACGAAGAATAGCTCCACAAAGTCGCGGAATTTTACAGACGTTTGTATGATAGGGGACAAGTTCGTATTCCCACCATACAAAAGTGGCCCTCTTTCCAGCGGTGTCCATGTATTCGCTGTACTGCTCTTTATCAAAAGTTAAAACAACCTTAGAGGTAGTCTTTTGTTAAAGAACTAGAGCCTATTTCTACTTCTTGGAAAATGAATGCCCTTAGAATTTTCTAGTCAGCAAATAGTAAACTATTTAAACTAAACTTGAACTAATGGAGATATTATGGTTAAAAATAGAACAGAACTTAATTGCAAGTATGATAGAGAAAAGTTCTCGCGACACGCGGAAATAGCTCGTGACTTCTTGAAACACACACAGTTTACAAACTTTATAGGCCTCAGCTGTAGCCTGTCTGCGCAGACGTCTTATAATTCCGACAATGGAAAAATGAAAGAAAGCGTTCGCGCACATGCAGGTTAAACTAATACGCTTTGCACACGTTTGCTGTTCTACCTTCTGAATCTTTAGAAAGGTCCGTGTGAAAGTCACTTCGTTGAGAGAAAAGTTCAGGGGAGTCATGCAAAATATCATCCCCTCCATAATCATCTTCATCGTCAATGAACAGCGACGGCTGCGAATATCTTGAATTAGAAATATGTGCTTCACTAGTTATCCATTTATCATGGTTCTGACTCGAATGTCTATAACTGCTGTGCAGAAATGATCTTTCGTTGTCAAGCAAGTCGGCTGCTGTCGAGGTACCAATGCTTGCTGCATTGTTGAAGAACTCAGAATTTGAACGGAAAAGCTGCGTGGATGGGAAATCTCTTTGAGACGTTTGTGAGAGTATGTCATCCAGCATTGGTGGTGATGGAAGTGCTATTTGAAGAGATCTTGATGAGGCTTTAAATGGCGGTCTGCAAGATGATAATCAGACGGTTAATCAGAGGAGTTCTTTTGAACAGAAACGGCTGCTGGTTATTGGCACCTTCCTTGAAACCTCTCTCTTCCCTCTTCTATCGATGGGATGTATTAAAAAATGCTAAAATATCAAGTTCTCATTGTCTCTAACTGTGAAAAAATAAATCTATTTCCTCGTGATATGCGTAAACATAAATCAGTTATTATAAAGCAAAGGATTAAAGAAGCCTGGTTAAAGAATCAATAAAATGACACGAACTTTCAACGTCAATATTCCCTGCCAGCAGAGGCTTTTTTTCCTGGTATTCGGCGGGCTTAGTTATTTTTCGGAGGAAGAGAGGCGACGACCGGAAACTCGTCTGCGCTTCGCAGGCTATCGGCGGGCAGGATCACTAGAGAAAAGAGGCCTCTGGCAGCAGGGAAACGTCAATAACTAGTTATAATTGACCATGAACGCGAAAAGACGAATTATTCGTCCACAAAGTTAAAACTGACTATATGAAATGAATGGTTATTGTACTCACACAAATCCTCGCTTGGCATGTCTGCGTTGGGACGATTGAAGACCGAATTCCATGAAAATGGATCAAAACGCGTTTCAGCTTTATGACGCTAAACAAGAACCTTCTTCCTGAATTAATGAAATAACAGCATTAATGCCTCACCGGAAATATAGGAAGACATTAGTTGGTCATTTTCAAATAAAAAATAAAGTTTACAGGTTAGACTTTTTTAAACCTTAACTAAGCTTGAGCTAAGCTAAAATTAAATGTAAGCCTATAAAAAAATAATAAATTATCACGAGTCTTCATTTCCAAAAAGACTTCATACGCCTGTTTTATAATCGCTTTACAATAACCTACTACACAGAACAGGAAACTCTTTGAACTTATTAAATATGGAGATTGTGAAAAGCAGCAAAATGTAGCAAATTATGTTGGCACATGGCAGATGTGGTAGCAAATTTCATGGCAGCATGAACTCTCAAAAAAAGAGATTTAAAACTAAGGTTTGGAGATGAATATTCAACATAATTTTTACCATTTTACTTACCTTAATCACGAGCGAATTCTTTTTAAGCAATAACCGGTGGCTTCTGTAATTTCATGTTGCTTTAAAGTCGAAAAATTACCGCAAAAAAAAGGAACGTACATAACCAGTGAAGTTATAAAACATTTTCCACCATACCAAAGTTTTGGCGGGAAAATTGGGCACCGGTGCGACGGCAGCTCTCGTGACAAAATAAACTATGGGGGTGGGTAGGGTCAAGGGTAGGGTGGGAGTGAGGAACGATTGAATGAATCAAAAGGCTTCTATATAAATATCATCATCATAGAACGTTTTAATTTGAAGAGATCAGAGGAAAGTAAAAACTCTCAGACGTGAACATGATGTCGATCTTTGTCATGTGTCGTTTTTCCGATTTGAAGCTTGAAGTCTGTGGAATCTACTGCATTTTCCATTGTGTGAGAGAAGATACGAAAGCCGCAAAAGTTAGGCCTGATCTCAGATTTATACTTCTGACAGGCAGTCCTTCTGAAGACGCAATGTTATCAAGCACAGTCCGCAACACAAACAGAAGATGGCAAGGCTCCGTTCTTAATTCCTTGGAAATAAAAACCTAAGGGGTGTGGCCAGCTCAGATGTTGGCATCGGCGCAAGAACTGCGATCGCCGAAAGCGGGAGCTGCCAAGGGGGATCTAAGGACATGTACCCAACCACCCCCGCCCGCCCCCTCAAAAGTAAAATTTTCAAATCTAGAAGCCCTTTTGCCTCTTGCTACTGTGGCTACGACTGCGCTATTTTAAATACCGGTATCTATTCAATAGACCGCGGCGTGCGGACTGATCCTTCTAAACGGCAAGGCCCTATATGCCACGAAAAGAAGTTGATTTCCATTTTAAAACTGGTATAAGAGAAAGCAGACACATATTAAACGGAAAATGAACGAATAATCGTTGGTTTAAAACCAAGTTGTCACCATTTATTTCAAAATCTAAATACACAAGACTTGAAACGATTCCCATTGCATTGTATTTCTCCACCAAAAAATAAAAGAAAGGTTACTCATTGGAAAGTTGCTATCACAATGTGCTCATCTTGGCAAGGGGAGGCAGAAAAAAACAGCCGCTTGTTCTTGCCCTCGCACATAAGAGATCATCGATGATTTTCTGTGTACTCTCTTCCCTTCAAATTCATTTTCCAGCGAGCTTTTAGCTCATACTTCTACGGTTTTGCATCTTGAGGAGCCTATGGGAGAAAAATAATACTATTTATAAAGTATGAAAATCTATAGATTAGTACAAGCTCTTTGACTGGTCAGTTTAGAGAACTATGTCTTTCAGCCCTATAATGACCGATTCAAACTACACAGTAAAACAATGCATTTTGAGAGTGCTTGCATGGGAACACTTCCTGGTGGATTTACTGTGAAGGTACACTATTAAAATAGAGGGTTCAGTCTACAAAAACAACTAATCTTCTCTCAACAGAGTTCCCCTCTATTTTTTTTTTTTCATAACATGGACACCTCCCTCCATGCATAAAAGAGGGCTGTCAACCCCCAACATCTTCAAATATTGAGAATTGACAAGGAAGGGATAATAGATGATGTCATAATGCACGAAACATGAGGTCATTTGTGCAAAAAAAAACATGCGAAAAAGATGTTGTTGGAATTGTGACATTTGTACCTGATTGGGTTTACTTCCCACCAATTACATTAATGGCATAATAAGGTTTCTGAGGAAACGTTGAATGTTAAAAGTTAAATAGCTCAAACAACGCAAAACATTTTAAATTTCATTGACAGAAAGTCGAATCTACAAGAAATAGCAAACTTCTGCAATTATCCTGGAGATTTGAGACTCTAATCTGGAGACTGGGAGAAATGATTCAGAAACGGGAGTCTCCCAGATTATCCGGGAGAGTTGACAGCACTGATAACAGAACACTTAATTTTTCTCAAGGATACTTAAACTGTACAAGACTCTATGCCATTTTCCCCCGACCTGACATGAACTGAATAATATATAGATTCTAGCACCATAAAATCAATTATCAGAGCTACATACAGCAGGGTCTACATTTTCTGCAATAAGGACACTTTGCTCTGTCTCTAAACTAGCCCATAAAGGGACATTTCAATGTAATATTTCACTATTATTGTAGTTTACACTCTTTAATACAGTGACCTGGAAGCTTTCTTAACGGACACTCTTGTAAGCAGACAGCTGTACTTACGGCTGCCTTCACAAAACCCATTTCAACTCCCATTCAAACTCTGTATTTTTGTATTCTTGTTAGCAGACGTTCCTTTAGGCAGTCATGGACACTTTCAGGGTTTACGGGTAAGATTAAAGCTTTGCTTTTATGCTCCTGTAAGCAGATACCTCAAATGAAATCTCATTTGCCTCTGAAATTTGTATTATTTTTAATAAATCAACTTCGTACCGCTGATCATCACAATGAATTTATATCAGTTTCACTGTTTTCTTTTTACATACACATCAGGTGTAATACACTTCATAACACCGCTTGAATTTTATACTTGTGCGGACTGAATTAATACAATATTGTCAGAACACAGTATAGCCAAACACTTACAAACAGATTTTTGCATTTCCAATGTTTATTTGTTGCTGGGCAAGCTCCTGTAAGCAGACCCTTAACCTTTAAATTCCTAGTGGCCACTTATGAAAACCACTCTTGTAAGCGGTCATCTCCAGAAACCGACCCTTTTTTGCCTCCCGAGGGAGTCCGCTTACACCCCGGGTCAGCTGTCATCAAAAAGTGATCTGTTTCAAACTAGTTTTTCAATTTTTAACTGTTTGAGCTGAAACTTTGCACGATAATAGAACTTTGCATTCCCAACAATCATTTGTTTTTGGATTTTTGATTTTAATCGTTTTTGGTGGGAAAATGATGTCATAAGATTGACAGCAAAAAACAGTTTTCGACTTATGGCATAACAAAGTAGAACTTTTAAAAGATCTCACAGAGATGAACCCAAATATGAAAAAATTATTAATTTTGTAAAGCTTAATTGGTTGAAAAGTTCTTGAGCTGTGAAATGTGTATTTTCCGCCATTTTGCTACTATTATTTTTTAGAAATTTGGTGGTATTCAGAATGTCATATCTTCGCAACCAAATGAGGTTTTGAAAACATTATTTCACATTTAAGTTCTTCCCTGAGTACTCTTTCAAAATTGCTAACCTGATATGGCATAAGTTGGAAGTTATGTTTTACTGTCAGTCTTATGACATCATTTTTGTGCCAAAAAAACCGTTAAAATCCAAAATCCAAAAACATAAATAATACAAATACAAAGTTCTACAAAAATTGTATTATTGCGCAAAGTTTCAGCTCAAACGGTTAAAAATTAGTTTGAAAGAGATCACTTCTTGATGACAGCTAACCCGCCATGTTACGAGAGCTTCCACTATACCTAAAACTGGAAGTAGATATCTTATGGCAGCAAGAATGCAAACTCACCATTTGAGACAACTCCACACACTTTAAGAAATCCCTGACTTGTTGTGAGCACTTGAGAGCCTGTGTTGGGTTCTGTTTGTAGCAGTTTAAGACTTCATTTTTCAGGTGCTGACAAGCTGCAACCTTTGTTGGTTGGCTATAAAAAGAGTGTGTGTAAAACATCAGGCCATTTTTTTGTACTGACCGTCAGAGTACTATTACTCCCTCAAGTGTGTACGCAAAGTATGTGAGCAAATTGAGTGAGCAAGCAAGTAAAAAAACTGCAACTTGAAGAACAAAGTGGAAAAGAAACCCTTAAACAGCCCCCTAACTGGCTTCCTAAACAGCTTATCAACTCCGATAGCTGATTGTCAAAACCTAGATCTTTACTTTTTTTGGCAAGCTGGTGTGTCATTCTCACAATACAAGATGAGAGCAAGGAAGAAAATATTATTGTAATGAGGAGGAAGTGTTAGTGTGGACCAAATGTCTCAATTTATTACAAGTACTTCTAATGATAGCTACCTGAACTTTTTCTTTGTTTCTTCCACAGCTTGATTAAATTTTTCAATTGTGATTTCTTCCTTGTCTGCAACCTAAGACAACCAGATCAAAAAACATAGTTAAACCTAGTTTTTCACATCTTCAGTAGCAGTAACAGCTGATTTTTCCTCAATACTTTGATTAGAAATATATGGGACAAGACAGGACAATTTTAAATTTGATATTAGGGAATTCAAGAGTTAAGATGCCAGCATCATTTTTTTTATTCATAACAAGAATTCTATGCTTTAAATGCACTTACCTTTTCCTTCAGTACACTTATTTCTTCCAGAAGTTTATTTTCTCTGGCTTTTGATTCAGCGTCTTTCTTTTCCAAGGATTGTCTCCAGTGATTTTCTATTTCTGGGGCATCTTTATCTCCTAGTTTCCCCCTGTTTTCCTGCCACCTCCTGGCTTCAGTCTGCCTTCCCTACAAACAGTAACAACTTTCTTTTTGAAAAGCTCTGACTAGTAAACAAGTTGAAAGTTAGTGCATTCTACAAAATGCACACTCAGCTCTTATTAAACATGGCCTGAGGGCATATGATTTTGAGTTAATGTGACTTTCAAAAAAATGTTAGTTTCAACTTTCAACTTTATTTAAATGTGGATATATATATTACAAAAATACATTGGGACTGGCCTGTAGTTAGCAAGGCCATATAAGGCAGGCAAGGCTAGATAATTTACTACAAACTGGATAAATAAAAAGAAATTAGACGTTATATAAGTATATATATTTTACAGTAAATACATACTATTCTACTTAAATACAAGGAAAACATTGGAGTGAATTTTAAAAAATAAAATGAAATGAAAATAATAATTATAAGGGACAAGAGAATTACTTTTTCATTTTCACAATAATCGTATCTACATCAATATAGGAGTCTTCAGTTTGAAGGATATCGAGTAGCGTTGCTTTTAATGATCTTTTCGGTCTTGCTTTAAGAATTTGAGGTATCCCATCCCAAATTTTGATCCCAACACGCCAGAAAGTTTCTTGATATAGTTACAAGAATGCACTAAAGTGCACGTTGCAAAACTACAACAACCCTTACCTCATTAAATGCACCCTGCATAAACTCCTGAAAATGTTCATGCTGATGTTTTAAGCGTGCTTTCTCTTGCTGTAATTCACCCCACAAATTGTTGATGTCATCTTAAGGGTTAAAAAGATTAAAACAACACTATCATTAGCTCTACGGTCTGATTTATGGGAAAAATATAACTATAACATTTGTCAAATCCATAAACCAGTATTGTGTTATAACTTATTCCAGAAAAGATTCATATTGGTACTCTTCCATGAAAGATTTAAACTCCCTTCTTCTCACCACTGAAACTTCTGGCTTAGGATCAAACTTTCCTTTCAAAATTCTGATCTTTGAGCTAAGATCCTTCCCCTCTCTTGAAATTTCCAATGGTCACGGGGTGAGCATGGATATTTTCTGAAGCCACAAATTTGGGGACGTTGTGCGTTCATTGTTGCCTGGGAACCCATGTCCCACAAATTGCCACATGACATGACTCCCGCCTGAGCAGCTGCGAAGGAGACTACATGACAATTATTATTATTATTTCCTTTCCTCATTTTATCACTGATCTTTTTCTTCCTTCATATTTCATCACCACATCCCAAAGATAATTATAGTGTAGGTTGCATATTCCTGATCCGACAGTTTGCTTTGAGTGGACCACTGCATACAAGGGTTTTTACTATGTGCAAAAATAACACTAGTACTGGCCCTGCTCAGCCTGAGTTCTTCTGTCGTGTAATCTGTAGGAAAGCTTAACAGAATTCAAAATTGTTGGTTTTGTTTGTACTGATTGAACAGTTGTTTTTGAAAGAGTAGGTCACTGTTGGCTAACATTGTTCCCATGGCCTCTCACTCAAGAGAGATCCGGGGAACCTGTTCTCTTTTTTTGCCGGGGGGGGGGGGGGGGTGATGCAAAAGGGGGGTTCCCAAGGTTTTAAATTTCCCCGGGTTGGCAAAAGAAAAATTTTTTTCTAGTCAAGAAACCAGCTTAAAAGGAAAAACCCCATGCCTTTTTTTCAAAAGGGGCCCTGGGGGGGAAAAAATTTTTTAAGTTTGCCGGTGTTTTTCCTTTTCTAATCTCCTTTTTCCACCCTTTACGGGGTAAAAATGTTAAAATTGTTGGTTTTGTTGGTATCGTTTGATGGATTGTTTTTGAAAGTGGAGGGCACGGTTGGTTAAGCTTTGTCCTATGGCCACTCACTGATGAGGGGTCGGGGGAGCCTGGTCTCTTGTTTGGCGGGGGGGGGGGGGGATGATGCAAAAGAGAGATTCTCAAGATTTTAGATTTCCACAGGTTGGCATAAGCAGAATTTTTTTCTAGTCACGAAACCAGCTTCAAAGGTAAAACTCCATGCCTTGCTTTCAGAAGTGGCTCTGGGAGTGAAAAAGTTGTCTAAGCTTAGCAGTGATTTACCTTGACTAATCTCCTTTTCATCACCTTTCAGGGGTAAATCCTCTAGGCCTCTCAAGCGTCTTACTACTCTCTCTGACACCTAAAAAATTTTGAATCAACTGCTTTATGTTCGCGAAAAGTAAAATTATCACTCAACATAGCTTGATATCATTTCACCCTCCAGAAATCGAAGATATTGCTTAGGGCTTAGTGTGAATTC
Organism: Porites evermanni; assembly: GCA_942486025.1. Lineage (NCBI taxonomy): Eukaryota > Metazoa > Cnidaria > Anthozoa > Scleractinia > Poritidae > Porites > Porites evermanni. The sequence continues at coordinate 72,808 of CALNXI010002019.1, forward strand.
CATATGATTCCTTTGTAGAACCTACCCTTATAATTCCCGCACTTTCATCCTCCTCTGATCTCTTAACGGACAATCTTTTTGTTGATTCACCACTCCCCATGTTATTTTCAACGAGTGTTGTCCAAAACCTCTTTAACTTTCTTCATGAAATTTTCCACAAGTGTCCGCCATGATGGATATCAGTGTGCGCCCAAAATGCTAGGTGCACAGCGGATACATGTTGCCATAACAACGATCTCCACAAGAGAAAGACAGACTGAAATGGTTCGCGCAATTTGCGCTCTAAGATGTGTTTTTAGTTAGAAAAACTTTATTCTTTCCTGATCATATTTTGATTTCCTCTTCAAAAAATTGCGCGTCGCGATGAGCAACTCTAACCCTCTGCGGACCGACGCTTGTATGAAGCGAACGGTAAGTATGGAGACAGTTTTGCGACATCATGAAATTCAAGAGAGAAAACTACAAGGGAAGCGAGAAGCATATAAAAGACGAAATGATACGTACGTCAAAGCTATGTACGGTAGTCCTCAGGACAAAGAAGAAGTCAGGTGAACAAGTTTACGTTTTATAAACACTAAAAGGTTTATAAACTCTTTGAATATTAAAGGGTGACTTAAACAATAAATTGTCAATAACGTCCATCACCACAAGTGCTGATGCTTGTTAGACTCCAATTAACAGCTGTTTTTCATTTAAACATAGACTGCAAAATATACTCAAAATAACCAAAATATAACTGCAAAATTTTCATTACTGGATACAGCATTATTGAAGTTCTTTCCTGAGACTGATTTCGGTCTATTTTAATAATATATTTAACTTGTAGATTGTGGGTTGATAGATTGCGGGCGCGTCCATTCAACCAAAATTCCAACCGGTCCGACCGGGAAAAGTGGTCCACCTCAAAAGGTGACCCGTGTTTTCGAAACTTTTCCGGTTGGACCGAACCGATCCATTGAGTTTTGGGCCGAAATTTCCGGAAATTTTGGTTGAATGGATCGCGCCCTGCATTTCCCGAGTCCCATCGCTTTTCGAGTACAATCGAGCAAGCATATACCACGCCAGGGCCAAATCATCCTCCAAATTGCTGGGCAAAGCGTGACAATTTTGGTTAATTTACAATAACTTTGTTGTCTCTATCTCTGATCTTTCCTTACCAAACTTGGCCTGAAAATAGAAAATATTGAGATAATCAAATTGGCATACATTTTATCATCAAAATGTCAAATTATGACGTCACTTTTGCTGACGTCATTCATACGTAAATTTTAAACTTTAAACTCTCTCCATCGTTTATGAAAATTTGAAAGAACTATTCAAGGGAACGGAAAAGTATGGTTCCAAGGGGGGGAACTGAAATACGTTTAAAGTCCCATAACTCAAGTTTTAAATGTCATGGCAAGAAATGGTTTTCAGCCTTTTACTCCCCTTCTAATTCTCTTTCAAGTGATAGAAGTAAATGATATATTGAAATTTGAAAATTATGTCAGCAATTGTGGCGTCATAATTTGACATTTTGCGTGAGACAAAAACGTTAAAATTATCTGGTCAACAATCAAAGTTTATGGGGGCATTTACACAAGAGGCACTTTATATTGATATTAATTTGAGAGAAGGCATATTTTAGATCATCCTATTCATGATTTATAGATTCCTTTGTAAAGTGCCATGAGCCCAATAATGGATATGGTGCTGATTATAAATGCTTTGATTATAATTTTTTACATGTATTAATATATTGTATAGTAAGCTATCCATTGAACACTATGAGAACACTTAAAAGCAACCACTATTATTGCATCTTTAAAACTCTCAGGCAAGATGGCAGAACAGCATTGTTACAACAAATGAAAGAAAAAGAACTAGCTGACAAAAATGCCATGGCTGAAAAGACAAAAGAGAGTGACTTCGCAATCAGTTATGACAGGATCTGCATTGAACAAGACAAAGAAGACAAAATCAACAAAGAAAAATACCTACAGCAGTTCAGGAATGAAAATAAAAGGGTACTAACATTGTTTAATTTTTGTTTGTTCAAATTTTCTGAAGAACAGCTCAACCAGTAGCTGTATATCAGAAAATTAACTTCAAGATTACTTTGGTGTAGCCTGAATTTCATCCCATTACTTTGAGTTGTTATTACTCCTTGAGAGGAGAAAACGACTCGAAGCAATCGGATGAATTTCAGTGTAACTTTGGTGTTGAAAATGCTGCAACTATAATCTGGTAATAGTCATTTACAGACTGTATCTTAAGCCACCTTCTCAACTCATGACTTGCACACCTGTGCTTCAAACATGGCATCAACTCAACTACATGGAGTATGATGTCATAAAACGTTTTTCTTTGAATACTGATTGGCTCATAACCATCATGTATTATCTGTTACATTATTGGCCAGCGCTACCAAGAAATGTAATTTTATTGTTTTGAGGTGAAAGCCATTCATTCCAAAAAGGAGGCAAAGTCAATTAAAAACATTCAAAGTCCGTTTTATTTTGTGATGTACTGAAAACAAGTGACATCATGCAAAAGATCAAGGTTCCTTTAAATGTCAAGACTGAGGTTCCTTTGAATGGTGACACAACAATTATTTTAGCCTACACACAAATAAAAAGGCACTTGATAAGTACAATACTTTTTGCTGTAGTGACCTTGGAAAAGTCTGAAAGTCAAGAAACAAACAATCACCACTTTAGTAAATATTGGGGGCATTTTTGTTTTCTCTTTCACAGCTGATGGAGCTCCGTGCCGAACAGCAGAAAAAAGATAGATGTGCAAGACATTTAGAAGAAAGAAACCTCCTCCAGCAAAGTCCGATAAATTGGAGCCATACTCTTCACTAAGAAATAAATTGAAGTATTATTAATTTTTATTAATAGCTGAAAAATCATGGTTTTTACAATCACTTAAATCAATTCCAAAAAAACAACATAGGATAGGTTGTGTACATTCTGCTAAAATTATTCAGATTTTGATGATACTTAAGATGTGTGTTTATAACAGTTTGTTAATCAAGTAATAGGAAAAAGAAATTTAAATTGGCACTTATGATAATATAAAACAATCAAAATACCACATTGCATTAATAATTTTTTTAATGTCTGGAATGTTCTAATCAAGTGATTAATATTTTGAATGCACAGTAAAACAATAAAACAAAATTATCTCCTCACTCATAAAGTGGAACCTCAATGTGTACAAACTTGAGTTCACAAACTTTCAGTTATACTATGACGTTAATCATAACCTACACCTAGCCCTACAAAGGGTTTTTTGGGTTGTCAATTTCTTTTATTCACCCTCTACACATTGCCCATAATACACCTTGTTTGTTGGGGTATTACAATAATTGTCCCAAGGTGTACAAGGGAAATGTGAACATGGTGAATCATTCCTTTTTTTTATTTTGACGAATTTCGTTGTGTGATGCACAGTTCTTTTAAAAGCATTTTAAGAAATTCTGTACAATACAGCAGACACGGATAGAGCTAAATGTTTCATGCTTTCATGCTGAACTCCACTACTGCTCAGCACTGAAAATGAAGGTGTCATTCTCCCACTGCTGTGGTGAAGTAGTATTGCTGTCATAAATAATGGCAGTGACACTGGATAATACAGTACTGCAAAAAGTTGAAGGAAGAATGAATGGAACATTGAAATGAAAATTCCATGCTGAATTGTTCTGCTCAATAGAGATGGCTAGACATTTGTCCTGGTTGCCTCTATAATGTTATCTATCCTATATCCATACTGGGATCTTCCTGTTCCTCAAGTGTCTCCTTTGAAGATCCAGCAACCTATAAAATACAGATAAATTATTAATAAAAACAACACATGTTATATTCAGTTACCCTATTATGCTGTGTATAAGCTTAAGGGTGGGTTTACTATAACAATACATACACAAATAGCCAACACATATGTCCAGTGGAACTGATGGCTATAGGCATATGTTGCAAATGAATCGACCCTATTTGGTAGTCTCTGGTTTGCTTTTCTTTGTTCCAAATTCATTTCCATAAATGTTGGTTCAAGAGGTTAAGAAATAAAACTGATTTGAAAATGCTATCACCTCTGCCCTTATGTCCGGCCACACCCACCTCCCAATCCCACTCCCCCAAAATAAAATAATTATATTAGAGATGTTCAAAGATAAGTGCAACAAGTTAGTAAAAGAGGTTAAGAAATCAAACTGATTGGAAAAGTTTATCAACTCTGCCTTATGTCAGGCCACAACCACCCCACCAATCTCATTTCCCCCCCTCTCCTCCCAAAAAAGATAAGTTCAAAGATAAGTTAGTGCAATATGCGTGCAGAAGTTAATGTATTTAGTAATAGTGAATTGTCATTTTTTGGGTGCAAATTGATTGTCAATGAACTGAAATATGGTGGAGAAGAAGTGTGAAACCACCTTCAAATTTGATGTTCTGTTAGCATATCATGCTTTAAAGATCTTGTTGATCAAGAAAATTATCTTTTTTTCTCCAACCTCTTCTTCCTCCTTTTCAGCACTGTCTTTTTTCACCAGAAACACTCTGGCCATTTCCAGTGTTTTTGTGGTATTGTATCTGTACTTCAATTTCTTTGTTTCCTGTGAGTCACTTGATTCTGAAATCAAACAAGCAAACAAGCAAACAATTAAAAACAACACATTAAAAGAAAAATAAAATGGTGCTTGTGTGCAGTGTGGTTAAAAGACAGTCACCATATTTTAGCAACAGTTTTGATTTGGGATAGCCCTAATTTCATTGGTAAAGTGTTTTATAATTTACATAACATCACCCTTTTTTCTTTTTACCTCTAATGGCTTTATACAAATAAAATAAGAATCGGATAAGGCAGATAAGTGACCATCAGGTAAGTCTATCAGATAAGTGACTTGATGGCAATTGATAACTTATAGGAAAAAAAAATGACAATTTGCCTGAAGAATCTTCGAGTCAATTAGCAGGATTTAATAAAGCAAGGATGAAATGAATAACACTGTGCTTTCCCTCTCCGAGATGATAATATTAGGGCAAATGCTCAGCACAGGGAAAAACCTGTTCTCAGATTTTATCAGTTGTCGAGGCATGCCCTCAGACCCAACTTGAGTCCAGTACAAAACACTCACTCCACCTGTTTGCAAAACTGGTTAACTAATAACTAATAGTACAAACAACAAATGTATCTAGATTACCTAGTTCCTCAAACAGAACATGTGTACCAATAGGCTCTGAAAACAGATTATGCAAAATAGGATAGCAAATAATTTATACTGATAACCTGATTAATAAAATCCAAAATATTTTTAAAAATTATTTTATTTTACATGTAATATTTTTAAAAACACAATGAGTATTTTTAAACTAACTTTTCAAACTCATTAATAATTCATAAAGAAAATACAATTAAAAGGAAATTAACACTTAATGAGGGTTGAAAATCAGATGAAAAACTGCTCATTGTTGCATCCTTAATTTCTTGTTCTAAAATCATTTTGTTTGAGAAGTAATATCAAGGATTCGTCACAGTGTTTCATCACCAGATGAAACACTTTAACTCCCTTCTCAGTATTTCATCTGGCAATGAAACTGTGTGTCATCCTTGATATATCTATATTATTACATCAACACATTCGGCTACAGCAAATGCCATTTTAAGTTGCAAGCTTAACTTGAGGACAAAAAAATATAACATCTTCACCTTTGAGCTCCCCAGTAAATGTATAATTTCCAATCTGCAGCACAGGTTCATCTGTGTCAATACCCTGTAATGGAACAAATCCCTTATAAATTTACATACCCAATTAGACTGCGAAACAATCCATATTCAATAACGCCTAGTCAAATATGCACAAACAGTCAAATGAAAAGTCTGGAGGTTTTTTCCCTGCAAGCATGTGAGGCTCATGCACTTTGCACATGTAAGACTCTGACCCTGCACCAGCACTTCACACCTTGAAAAGGCGAGTTTGAAAAAAAAAACTGAACAAACAAACAACTCAAATGAAGAGTGTTCCTCGCAGTTGTGATTGCAAATATTTATACAATAATTGCATTAGCAGCTTGAAAAAAATATTTAGGCCTGGACCAGCGTAGTCTGCTACACAGCCGTTTTTAGAGTCGTCACCCAACGCTCCTCCCCACTAACGGCTGCTGAAAACCGAACTACATTCCTTTCCCGTGATTAGCCAATTATAATTCAGCTCCCATTTTCTGGAAGGTGTTCGCACCACGTTTGCGGTACTGTGACTCCTCCAATCAGAGCTTTGCTTTTATCGGTGCCCCATGTGTGAATGGCAATTAACTACAGCAGTGTTGTCGTAGTCGAGTCCTATTCAAAATTTAGGAGATAAGCAGTAGCAGCAAGCAAGTCGAGCAAATTGCGATGCACAACATGGATGTGCTCATAAAGTTGCCAGGTATAGTTTCGGGATATCGCTCATCGATAATTAATTTAATTTTTGCTTTTTGAATCAGTACCCTTGACAGTTCAGTCTTCACAGGAACACAATAAGCACATCTGGCACATTAAAATTCTTCATTACGTATCAGTAGATATGCGTGTTAAATGAAGAACCAACCGATCCTGGTAAAAGTCTCGTAGGCTATCAAACCTTTTTTTCACTTGGAACTTTCTTGACTGCTTAAAACAAGCTTTTTTGCAAATTAACCTTTTCATTGCTTGAAAACACAGAGCCCGACTAAGTTCAGCGACTATTGATTGATTTGTCGAAAACTGAGAAGCGTGCTCGCTTCCTAGCACCCTGCTGCTCACGTATTGTCAAATTTCTTGTACATGATTGGCTTGTTCGTTAGACCACAAACACAAAGGGAAAGGAATAAAGTTCGGTTTTCAGCAGCCGTTTGTTGGGAGGAGCTTTGCGTGACGACACTAAAAACGGCTGTGTGGCAGACTAGGACCAGCGTGCAAAGAAAGTCATGTCCGATAGCCCGCGGCTGGTGGATTTTGCTATAGGGCTAGTGTTTTTTGTTCTTAACTTTTCTTAACTTGGGGAAATTCAAATTACAGAAGGATTGTTATCAATCCTGCTAATCAAAAAGGGTTTGGGGGCTAGTTGAAATGACTTGTGGGCTAGTACATGCTATCTAGAGCTTGCTTGAATGACAGGCTGTAAGACTGACTTTCTTTACACCCTGAGGACTTCAACGGGATTTGAACCCGTGACTTTGTGATACTGGTGCAATGCTCTGACCAACTGAGCAATAAAGCCACTGATATTGGAAGCTGTTTTAGGCAACACCAACCTCGAGATGAGGCTTGTGGGCCAGCAGTTGCACCCTACTGTAGACATTTAGGTAGAGTGGCCAACTGAGGGTTTGAGTACCAATTGCATAACATTTGGGCATGTGATGGGGTATGTGGTAATTCAACTTTCCCTTCCCCCAGGAATTTGCCATCCAGGACAAAAAAACTAATGTCCGGGGAAGGGGAAGGGGAAGGGGCAGGGGCATTGGTGCAGCTAAAATAATTGACTGATGCATTACCGTCATTGAAATAAGGCCTTCTGCACACTGAGTCCCACCAACTTTTCCCCATGCACATCACTTATCAATGAGTTTAAGGACCATAATAAGCCACATTTATTTCAATTTTAATTGTTTTCTCAACATACTATCAAAAAGGTAAGAAAACTACTTATTAGCAAAACTCACCAAAAGTCGGCAACTTTCAGACTTGCACTTGTATAAGAAGTCACTGTCTATGACTCCTTTCAGTTCAATGACAATGAGATGCTCCTGTTTTACAAAAAGGGGAAATTGCATGTTAACCCTTGGAAAGTCTTTTCAACACATTGCAAAACAAGATGTACAGGAGCAAAGAGCTTCCTTGCCAGCTTCACAGAATTGAACATACATCCCTCCAAGTTGCGACCATTTTAGTCGCCATGGGGCCTAGAATTTTGAGGTGACTTGATTTGTAAAAAAGCCTCCCTAAACGAAAAGAATTGGTCGCTAAATGGTGACCAAGCAAAAACTTTAACTTGGAGGGTTGACATAGGGGGCCAAAATGCTACCCTGCAAGCAGAAGTTTCTCTCTGGCCTTTAGCAACACAATTTTGCTCACATCATATCACTTATCATTTGCGTAGTTGGTTTGTTTATGCCACGGAAAAAACTTCTGCAGAAAGCCCCATGTACATGTAGTTTCCGTTTAGACACCTCCAAAATCTTGGAGATAGACACATGATTAACAGGTTTTATAACTGATTTTAAACAGTCAAACAAACCGATTTGTTGTGCAAAACAGAGTCTGCAGGAGACTTTCTCCCCCAACGCTACAGCGTTGTGATTTCTCTCATGGGATGAAATTTGTGTCATTATCTCTATAATAATTAATTAACGATCTGGCGCATGCTCAACGGAAACCACAAGCAGCTTGCCACAGGACTTTCTCCCCGGGCAAAAAAACAAAACAAAACTATGCGATAACAAGTGATGCGAACTACTTTGTGAATGCTAAAAGCCATGCACGAGAGAAACCTCTGCTCGCAGTGTACCTAAACATTCCCTATGACTTAACAAGAGATATATTTGGAATAATAAAATGAAAATCGCCGCTAGATCGACACAGCAAAGGTACAAAAGGTTTTATTGGGGGAACACATCACTTTTCCCTGTTGTTCAACTGTCACATCCCTGTTGAACTGACAGGATCAGTTCATAGGCTTGATGATGTTGTATGAAATCATGCATCATGGGATGAAATTCCCCCTTTGTTTTTAGAGTAAAGCTCACTTGCATTGTACGACTGGTAAGATTTCCGTATAACTCCAACATTTATTATGCATGCAACAATTTCATACTTTTTCGCACAAATAGTTTAAAATAAGTAGAGTCAAAACACGTATGCATTATAAATGCATGGGTTTATATACGGAAATCTTAGCAAAACAGGGGTTATATGCTTCTGACCAAAAATATAATAGAAGATGCTGAAGATTATGACATGCAACTCGACCATCGATGATTGTTTTCTTTCAAGTTTGATGTTTATGCGAGTTTGCTAGACATATTTAACGGCTCTTACCTCTTCTTCCCACTCTTCTTCGTACATATCTTCTACGTAACACCCACAACACTATTCGAGCTTTGCAATAAGCTAAGAAATCTCTGCCAAACTCTACAATCCAAAATGGTCTAGCGTGCATTTGTGAATCATAGGATGACCAGAATGAATGAGCCTAGAATAGCGAGGGACCTGGTAGAGAGTTTTTGGTCTCGACCCAGGCTTTTAAAATTGTTCATCAAGCGAGCAACGCCTGTCTACTATTGTTTCACTTCCTCTTTCATTTTAATGTGATGTTCCACGTTTGCAGATCGAAACCATGTATAGAACCTATGTACGTAAGTCTTTTCTTGGTATTTGTTATGAATTTTTTTACAGTACTGTTTCTGTTTCCTTAGTGTAGATCCTTAACAAGTGGAATGCTTTTCACCCGGGGGTTTAAATTAGGTTAAATATTTGTGTAGGAACTTTGTTTACCTACATGTACGTTAGGCTTACAAATAATTAGAGTTCTTTGTCTACGTCAAGCCGATTTTTCACGGAGATTGTATAAAAGATGGTAATTATGGCGTCTGCACCTAAATAATGTCCTAATTTAATTGCCCATTTTTTTAAAAAATTGAGAGCATTTTATATATGCTGTGTGTATTTGCCGGCTGATGATGCCACTTGTCCTCATGGACACAGAAAGGGCAGAAGAAAAAATGCACTTTATATGAGTGTCAATGTATTTAGCACAGAAGTACTGGGCACACTATTGTTGCATCTCCGACTAGAGATGGGATTGCCATTTTACACGGTCATCTGAGCCATGTGAAGGTCTAGCTGTTTAGGATAAAGGCAGTAACAAAATTTCTCAGCTATGTTAAGACTCTGAGTGTATTAGTTCAGCCCTGGGAATCAAACCCACAACATCCCTCTCTGCAGTCAACCACTCTACTGACTGAGCTAATCCTGCTGTCTCCTTCTCCTGTAGAACCCAAGTGCACCAGGGATGCATAATTATGCAGGACACTGGAGTGACAGCCACACAAGAGTTTCATACAAAGAAAAACCTGGCTTCTTTGGACAAATACAGCAGAGTTTCTGGGCATCTCTTATTGGAATTCTTCTTGTTGTTGTCTCATTTCCTGTCATTTACTGGAATGAGGTACATGTAACAGAGAAGTAATGGGGTTTGCTTTTTTGATACTGGTATAAAAATACTTGATTGTCCGATGGAAGGATACAACAAGCAGAACATTTGTTGCTGAAGAAGGGGATTCTTATAAATGGTGGTAACATGTGGATTAAAAATATTTTGATATGTAAACACATAGTTTTAATTGCAAATTTTTAATCTCTCATGTTCTCAACCAACAAACTGCTGTAGTCAAAACAAATTAATACATGGCCAAAAAATGCTAGTGTTGCTGAAAATTGAGAGGGAGATGAAGGGTAGTGTTCTCTCTAAAGCTGAAGGGGTTCAATTGCCAAAAGAGCCCTAAAATAAGAGACTCTGATCTTTAAATGATTGTCAAGTTAGCAAATTGTGAAGAAAGGGTAAATTTCGAAGGGAAAATCTAACAAAGTGGCAGAAGGCACTTTAGAAAAAGTATTGGGGCTTTCTTTCCTGCCACCCCTTCAATCAGTAAGCATTTTCATATATTTTTGGATACGGAGCAGTAATAAGTTTTATTGCTGCATGATCATTAATATTTTGCTGCCAATACATGGAGACATAAAATTACTACGGAAAAATATTAAATGATTCTGTTTAACTTACTATAGCAATTAACTGCTTAACTGTGAAAATTGCTTTATTATTGAATATATTATTACCACAATAGGGAAGAGCTGTTCAAACAGCCCTATCATTAGATGAAGGCCTGAGACAAGTTGTTCGTCTTCAATATATTGATCAAGTCAGTCCTGAGTATGACAACAGCTTGGTTCACTTAACAGGAAGTTTACAAACAGACAGAGTAAGTTCCACTCTTGGATCCTAATCTAAAGCCCCAGGTTTCCTGTACAATTATTTATTGTTGCAACTGCTGAAAAAAGTCCAGTGATCAAGACAATACGTTTTATTTTTTAATATTGATCGGGAAAACAATTATGCATTATGATACTTATAACCACTGGTGCTATAATAAATTATTGTTGAAGAGTTGTTTCCATAGTGAATCTTGACAAAAACAGAGCTCACAAATTTCTGAAAACAAGTTTGATTGTGTCTTAATCGGTATAGTAACCTTTAAGCTACCTGTTTTAAAACATGCTAGGGAAACAAGACGTTCACGCCTATCATTCATCATCAAACTGAACTAACTGAGGTGTTGTTTTCTTAGCCTCTAAGTGATGAACAATACGGCATTGCTGTCAGGGCTGTGAAGCTAAGAAGAAAGGTTGAAATGTATCAGTGGGTGGAGCATAAAAAGACTCGGTAAAATATATATTATAACCTCAATTATTATTAGACAGTTATCAGTACTGCTTATAGAGAGGGATTAATGTGCATAAATATGGGCTTGTAACCAGGGGGATTTGCTGATATTATACATTAATTCAAGGGCTTGGTCAAAAACTGCAAAAACATAAGTGATGATTTTGCTGAAATACAAAGTTGTTTAAAAATCACTGAATTTTCATGAATGATTATTTTCCCTGTGTTACAAAACAGGCTTCTGCTTTTTTGATACAATGGATTCCTGATCAGCACTAGGGCTATTGATCGAAGTAATATTATTTAGTGTGGTTTTACTTATCTTTGACTTTATTTCCTCATAATTAATTATGCATTGATTCACTTCATTCACTTACTTCATCCAATTGATTTTTTTTAGAGAATATGACGAGGGAGGAAAAACAAGAGTAGAAACAACTTTTTCTTACTGTAAGTAAATAAATAAATAAATAAATAAATAAATAAAAAAGTGATCTATATATAATTCCACTATTTTTTTTACATGCCGTTATATTTTCCTTTGAGATAACATAGTCATTGAATAGTATACTTGACTGTGTATGGATATCATCACTTATTTTACAAGGGGGTGAAGCATTGCCGCCAGTTACCTTTGGGCAGGATAAATGACACTGATAAATATGTCTGTGCTAGTCCTTCTATTTTTTACTGTACATGCATAATATGCATGTACAGTAAAAAATAAAAGGACCTGAGCACAGACATATTATGTTACAGGTCAAAATTAAATCCTTGAAATATATGGTTATTGTAGCAATGGAGTGGAAAGACCATATTGTTAGAAGTGGTGAGTTTGATAATCCATCAGGACATCAAAACCCTCACAGCATGCCGGTGGAATCTTATACAATTAAATCAGACCCAGTCAAGGTTGGAGCGTTCATTTTGTCAAAAGGTAAAGTACAGTATCATATGTGAATAAATCTTCTTTTCTTTTAATGAAGAAGCCTAACCGTATAAACCTTGAAATATAAAGAAGATCATCACAGTTGAAGAATAACATGCAATTTAGGCAGTTGAGAAAAGAATGCCTGAAAAAATTCAGGCGTGTCAGGATTTGAACCTGGACCTCTGTGATCCTGGTACAGCACTCTAACCAATTACGCTGTAGCAAAAGCACTTCCACCAAAATTAATAAAAAGTTTGAGGTCATGCCATTTCCTGATAACTTTTTTTGTTATTATTTTATTCTTTTGACTTTCTTTTTATTTATTTCTCATTCTTTTTTTTAGGCCTTGTTGAAAAAATAAATGAGTTTCACCCGCTTGCTCCAAGAGATTTGGTCAAAAGAGGACGAAAAATGTACATTCACGATGGAATGTTTTATCATACAAAGGATCAGTTTTATCCCGCGGTAAGAAAACTCAAGCAGCCATTATAGCATCTCGGCACAGGTTTTCATCCACGAATGCTCTCATAACCTGCAACACATTGTCAGATGACCAGGACATAATTGAATTGCCTGCCTTCTACAACAATGTCATTTTTTCCAATACATTGTACAGGCATTGAGAAAAATTACTCCCAGAAAATATTAATGCCATTAACACTATACTGGATGACTCTTCAGGTTGTTGTAAGTACAATATGTTGGAACTGTTGAAACTATAAAGATCCAAATAAATGAGAAACTCAATCAGCCTTACATGTAGTGAAAAAGTTATTTTATTAATGAAAAGAAGATATTATACAGCTTTTTTGTTCTGTCTTGATTTTTTTTTTTAAGTGTTTCACTGCTATGCAAATAACTAATAATTTATATCATTTCTAATATACCTATTTTGTTGTTGTTATTGTTTAGGTTGGTGATGTGCGGGTGCAGTTTTCTTATGCTGGACTGAGTGGAAAACCTGGCTCGGGACTAGGGGACCCCCTGAAGGTAGAGAAATACTCTCAAGAGTAATCAATAACCAAACTACTCCCTCTTAAGAAAACAAGCGACAACATGTGAAACTTGCACATGCTTGCAGAACTTAGAAAAAAAATGATTGCTTCTGTTTTTCTATAAACAGGTCAGTATTGTTGCCCGACAGCAAGGAGGAGCACTGTCCCATTATAACACCGAATCTGGGGATACACTGGAGTTTCTCTACCCTGGAGAAATGAGTGCAGAGGTAAATAAAAATGTTTTCAAACAACAACACATATCTACACCTGAATGTACTTTCTTCTTTTGGACTTAATGGCATACCAGAACAGGTTTCAAAAATAGGCTTGGCATTTTCAAATCATCTATTAACAGTTTAATTAAACCAGTGAGAAGTTGGCCAAATTTTGGTATTTTCATTCTCCACCTTAATAAAGTTCTTTTTTGTTTGTTTGTTTTCTGAATTGCAGGAGATTTTTGATGCCGAGCATTCTGCCAATACTCTTCTCACTTGGGCCCTGAGGGGAGTAGGTTGGGTCTTGATGTTTATCGGATTTCAAATGATGACAAGCATTCTTACTTTGTTGAGTAAGTAAAACGATAAACATTACCTTAAGGCAGTCATTGTAGACAGTCAGGTAAAGGAACAGTAGGCCCTAGCTATAGCCCTAATACAAGGGCTTCTTGCTAGGAAGAACAAAAGAAATCAGAGGTTTCAAAGACCTGACACCAGCTATGTGTTAGAAATTTAAACATGCTTTGTTTTATTTTCCAGTCTCTTGGGTGCCAATTGTCCGTGAGCTGGTGGGCCTGGGTTTGACCTTACTATGCCTGTGTCTTGCCACCTCGTTGTCATTGGTTACCATAGCAATTGGCTGGATCGCTCACCGACCACTTCTAGGCATGACATTATTGGCAGCAGCTGCTGTGCCAATACTGATATCTAGACAACGGAGGCAGAATACTTATGACCGCGACAGATGAACACAGAGCTTTCAGTATTAACATTAGAACGATCATAGTTCTATGCTATCATTGGTTGCTATTAAGGTGAATTTTTAACAGATCTCAATGTATATAGGAGAACATTGCTCTGCAGAGAGTGCATTTTCCACACTGAGGGTCCAATGGCACACAGTTTTCACAGGCTGCTCTAATCTTAGACATGTTTTAGATCCATTTTCCAGTCAAAATGCAAGTTACAGAGAAAGGAAAGCAGTGGAACTCTTGTGGAAGTCTCAGTTCCCTGAATTGTCAAACTAGACTGGTCTAGCCTAAATTTGACGTGACTTTGGCAGTTCATGTCAAGCATTGGCTTCTGTATAAACTATAAATTTATTTTATAAGGTAGATAATAACCTGAGCATGGGCTTATTTCCCAAAGAGGGACTGGTTATTAAGCCTAGATTCAATGCAGCTATATATATAGAAGCCTACAAACTTGAATAGTTTGTTACTATAGGTGGCAAGCATGAATGTGGCATACAAAGGGGAGCTCATGAAAGAATTTTACCTGAAATTTATTTACAATATGTTTATCAGGCTGAAAAATAAATGTAGAAAGCAACTAAAAGAAACAACTACCTAGTTGTGTAGTATTTTGAAACAGATAACCTGCTCACTTGTACTTTATATAAATTATATACAACGGTTTTAGTATAATTAAGAGAGCAAGGCTCATTTCATGTTACTGCCATGCTTACTTTTTGACTAGCAGAATTGATTTCACAGTTCTTCTGTTATTCAAATTCCTTAAAAAAACATCACTTGCTCATCGGGCAAGTTAAAAACAGAACTCACTAGCTCAATAGTATTAACCTGAGATCAGGCTCTATTTTTGATTAGCTTTGAAAATAACAATTCCGGCGGGCAAGGTGAAGTGGTAGCAGTTAGAGAGAATGTATGAGAACTGCTAAAATTGTGCCTGATCTCAGGTTAGCTCGATAGCAAAATCCACTAACCCCGGCTATCAGACACTACTTTCTTTGCACACTGGAGGATCAGGTTGGTGTGTTTTTAAAATGTACAATGTATTTTTAATGTATTTGTTATTTGAAAATTGAGATCAGCATGGCAGTAGCATGACATTAGAAATCAAAACTATGATGAATTTAATTCGTTCAACTGAGTTTGGCACAGAAGTAGCACAAAATTAAAGGAAACAGGCCAAAGCATAAATTATTTGTTGCTTTTTTCTTAACACAATTATCAAACTGTTATGAAGCTTAAGTAGTCATGACGGAGACAAGAACACCGTAAAAAACAATAATAAATTATTGGTTTTATGAGCAAAAACAACAGCTCTGCACGTGCATCACACTTTTTAGTACACTTTGACATCCACTGCATGACTACGACGTTTTATGGAGGACGTAAACATACAACAATGAATTTCCTTTCTCCCTTTGAACCTGGATAAAGTCCAGGAAAATAGCTACAATTTGACAAACTGAGTGGGTCCAAAAAGACAGAATAAAGTTTAAAAGGATGCAAGTTCAATGATTTTCTGTTAGCAACATTTTTCACTTTCGTAGTTGTTTCTTAAGCTCCCATTAACATAATAATATAGTATCTTTGTTATGTGACTGGACTATACTCCCTGATGTCACGTATCCAATTTGCAGATGTCGTCATAGGGAATTCTATCAATTCTCTTGCCCCTGTGAGGTCCCTGAGGAAACACAATAACAAAAGGCATTGTGTAAACTACTATCAGTAGTGAATTCAACACTTAGTTAGCATTGCTGTTCTGGTCCTGGTTCAATTTTATTGTCTTTTGTTTCAGACTCATTACTAAACCCCAAAACAAAGGAAAATAAAATAAAATTTTAAGGGGCAGGGGGCCCGGGGAGGAGGGGTTTGGGTGGGTTTGGTTTGGGGGGGTAGCGGGGTAGCGGAGGGAAGCAGCAGCCTTGAATCCAGTCTAGCCACTTCAAAGGAAGAGAAATGTGGAGTAGAAAATGGAGATGAGTCAATTTACCTCATCATATTTAACTTGGGTGATGAAACTTAATAATATGAAAATAAAGATATTTTATTATAGTCAGTGTGTTCATTTCATGAAACATTATATAAACCATATTGTGTTAGAACATAAGATTTATCCGAGGGGATTCTTCAAGGTTTTATAACATTAATTATTTGAATTAAACGTCAGTAATCAAAACAACTTGATCTTTGTAGCACCTTTGACTGCGATTAGCTAAAGAGTCCAGTGTGTAGGAGACAAGGAAAGGGAAATCAGGTAAGGGGCAGGCAAGAGGCCTTGCATTATCCCACGGTGATTTTCCTCTCCTCTCCTCTACTCTTTGCAGGCCAAGATGGCGTAAGGAAATCATAATTTCCTCATTCTATCTTGCAAGGAAGGGAAGTCCCTTTAAAAGGAGACAAATCGGACTTACATCTTTAAGATCCACAGTAACTGAAAAGCTTTTTTCATCCAGTGATACAAGTGATGCTTTTGATCCTCTGTGGATGCCATTTACAATCAGTACAGTTTTACCTGAAAATCCATTTACAAGTTTTGCTAGTAAGCACTTCGTTACAAGTTGTGACAATTTGCTTCTCTCAAGATTTCACAGAAAAATAAATTGGTATATATTCTTACAGTACATCCATTAAAGCTATAGTTTCCTGATATTCAAAGAAAATTGGGACTCAAGTTACTCTTTGACCTGTGCTGACTCATAAGCTGTCTTGGAGTAAATCTACATTGTATAATGGACCAGGAATAACATGGAAAATTTTGCTACCACTCTAGCTGTAGCCTGACTCCTCCTCTCCTTTAAAATCAAAGCAAGATAATCCTAGTAGAAGCAGGTTTTGAGCAAGCCTTGGAGAATTGAAGGAAAGCGATCAAAATGATTTTTTTTCATAGTGAATGAGTGTGGAAATCCCATACTGACGATGTGTCATGTCCCAAATCTGGGTAGTGCTTCTGATTGGTCGTGCGACAAGGGAAACTTGCTTTAACCAGTCAGAAGTACACTGTACTACCCAGATCTAGTTTACTAGTGACACAACATCAATATTGAATTTCTGGAGTCATTCCTCAAAAGGTCATTTTGCGGGGAAACCAGTGGTGACATCGCGAAATGTTAGCTTGTTTTTTAATGCTACACTAGTTTATGATGATTCACACTTACCAAAAGCTGGGATAACTGTTTCCAGGTGATCCTGATCAACTTTAATCACATCTCCACTATCTGACATCTTTACAACAGCGACAAATAAGTTCTGAATATCCTGCGATTAAAAATAACGAAACATAATAATACACAACATTAATTAATTCTGTCCTGTCCTTAGGAAGTGTTTTTTATTTATTTATTTTTATGGACAATAATCCATAAGAAGTAGGAACCCCAAAAGGTTTCTGCAGATCTCCTTCTTGGAACCCAAGATTCAGGAATCTAAAGATCATGAACAAAAGTGGGTGCGAGATTGGGTATTTACATTTGGGTGTGTCCGATGGGATGGGGGATCTTCACTGTAGTGACTTAATGAAGTGGGATGAGAAGGAAAATTGTGGCCTTGCTTTATTTCAACTACGTGTGTTTCTTTTTGAACGAAACACATACCTTGACTGTTCCTTTCTTTTTGTAGTATTTATCACCAAGTTTTTTGGTTACAACTTTGACTATAAGTCCCTGTAAAGGAAGGAATAACAGCCAAGAAGGCACTTAATTAAAACAAAATATCCTCAGTGCTTCAGATTCAGATGATACATAATAAAATCAAACTCAAGTGTACTGGAAAATGTAATGAAATCGGACATGGAAAAAAGATTAATGCGTCTGGAAGTCTGCGATAGAGAGTTTTGAAACAGCATTTTTATAAATAGTTTGCAATCTTAATCTGTTGGAAAGAAATTTCTACCTTGCAGTTCCCGAGGGAGGGGAAGGTGGGGGCGGGGGAGGGGGGTGATTGAGTCTCTAGGGTACCTTTGCTATCCAGTTACTTTTGCGGCTGGCTTTCATCTTTTCCTGTTCTTGCATCTGTCGAGAAAAAAAACTGTGATTATTATTATTATTATTACAAAAAAGAGTGCTTGAAAGAAAGGTTGTTTTATTATGTACAATATAAGTGGCATTCCTGATCGTAATGACTAAAAGGAAGTTACTGTAATAGCAAATCAAAAGTCAAAATTAATGAACAACCAAACAAAAACACTCACTTCCATGATTTCTTCCAAAGCTGATTTTCGTTTTAAACTGCAAAAAGAATTACAGTACAGCAATCATGCATCTGAATGGGAAATTTTTCCACTTACTGATACTTTATTTTACGTTTTTCAACATTATGGAATGAAATTCAAGAACTGGCGAGAATTGACTAGTGAAAGAAAAAGGGAGTGAATACTAGGTACCTTTCTTTTGTTTTCTCTTTATCCATTTTCTTCTCCTTTTGTGAAGAGCTTAGAGAGGCTAAGGGATTCTGTAGAGATGAAGGATTTGACTCATCTATTCTGAAATTTAACCAAAAGGAAAGTTTGATGATCTGTTTGTCAACTGTTTATCTCATTGTAGTCACTTTGTCATTTTTTGCATCAGAACTTCAGGAAAATAACATTGGAAAGTATAAAGTTATGGATGATCAGTAAACATTTCCCATGGTTTATCATAGGAATGGGATAATGAGGTACGCATGGGCCCCACATTACATGTAAGACCACAAAAAAAATTTCTGCGCTGGCGCTTCTTTTAAAGTCAAGGAAATCCTGCAATATTGCAGCCAAGAATAAACTATGCTCACTCCCCAAGTTTTCTCTTCTGAAAAGGTGACCAGCCCTAGTGGATCTTTTGCATAACATCCTTAGATGGTTTTGAAAGGAAGAAAACGAGGAAAGAAGAGTCAGCAGGTGCTATGAGTGGCAGGGTGTGGGTCATGGGATACACCCCCATAAAGATTATCATGGTCTTCATGGCAAAAAAGGGGGGGCACTATTGGTTAGGGTGTAGTTTTAGGGCATCAGTCCTTGATGTTCCAAAAAAGGTTTTAAGTCTAAAGTGGATGGAGTTGCACAATAACATTGCATCATTGTCAATTTCTTTGAGATAACATTTCATGATGCCACCAGTAGTATAACCCCTTGAAATGAGCTCTGAGGAACGAGCATAGAAATTCCATATGATTAGCACGACTATGTAATATACTTATTTTAAGATTTACTGTAGCTCTGCCGTTGATTTTCCCATGTGTAATTATGATAATATTAAATTTTTGTTCTAATTATCTAACTGAGGGAGCCCATTCCTTATAAGCCCGGTGGCTTCTCTTGGGCTTCCTCACCATGAGAGTTTAAGTAATTAGATTTTATTTGATTTGTACAATTTTTGGCAAACAAAACAATAAACAATAAACAATAAAAAACAATACTGATAATTGGGATGTGCCAAAGCAGATCTGGGTAGTGCTCCTGAATAGTTAAAGCACATTTTCAACCAATAAGGAAGCACATGCACCTGGCACCCAGAGCTGGGTAGCTTTGACACATCAGTATGGAATCTCTGCAGTCTTTCCTCAGAAGTCATTTCGCCGGAAAGCAGTGGTAGAGTTGCAAAATGTTGCCTGTTTTCTCGAGCTAAGATTACTTTTAATGTGTCATGTACAAATTATTTGTGATTCATCTCAAATATTCAAATTCATTTTTGAAATCAATTATAATAATTGGCATGGATGAGCATAACAAAAACG
>CALNXI010002020.1:0-22500 GCA_942486025.1 Porites evermanni
AAAATACAAAATACTCTAAGATTTCGGACCAACTCAATGCTTATTAAAATTAGTTGCAAAAGAGTAGTTTCGGGATTAAGTTTTGCTCTATAAAAGTCTTCTTATGCATTTTAGCGAAGTTAAAATCTTAAGGAAAGTTAATCATTCAATAGTTAAAAGTTTTTTAAAAATCACTTTTAAGACAAGAACAAGGAACAACACCTCTCGTTTTGTTGTTGTTGTTAATGTTGATTCTCTTTACTCAAATAGAACTTTCGAATCCAGACTAATGAAGCATCGTTTGTGTCTGTTAATTTGTGGAAGCTCTGAATTTTTTAAGTCTGGTTTTTTAAGCAAGACTTCGGTAGCCTCAACGCAGACAGTCGCGCGTATACGTAGCTCGCGCTCTACGCCCGCTTCGAGCTTGTCTTGGCCCGCCGAAAAAAAAAAAAAAAAACAGAAAAAGTAAAGGCGTGTTCTGTGACTAGGCTTTCGGGATGAGCAAAGCCATCAAGTCTATATACCATCTACCAGGAAAGCCTAGTTTAAATTCAAGAGCACTTTTTCGCGTCATTTATATTAAGGTAGCCTGATGCTCAGACGTCCGGGAAAGAGAAGCGAAGGGACCGCGAACGACCCCGGATGTCTGAAAATCAGGCTAAGGCGGCTGGCATAGGAAACATAGAAGGGTATTAGGGTGATTTTACTTGAACCGTGAAATAGATAGTAGAATACTACGCACTATATGCGCTAATCTTGTCTTGTTTTGTTTACCTCTCGCCATTTTGGCCTTCTTGTTAGTATCCGTTTTACGGAAGAACAATAAGTAACGCCACCTTTTATCAGACTGAGGCAACTGAAGTGGAAATTTGGCGCTTAATTAAGCGTCGTTTGCGTCTCGTTGCTTTAGACATCTTATTTGTTTAATGACAAACTTTGAGCTGAGGCTATGACAGAACGCTCTTAACATTTTCTTTAGAAAAAGAATGTCGGCAGGCCTGCAGGGAGTTGAAGAGGTTTTTTTAATTTTTTCGACCAACACCAAAAATGACTCTTGAGATTTTTGAGTTGTCTGATAGCCAAAGAAGCTTTGAATTATATTATATAATTGAATTATAAGGAAGCGTCCTAAAGATCTGACTGGGAGAGCCTACCCCCCACCCCGCCCTCCAACCCTTCCCCTTTCTTCTCCCTGTCTGATCGCGTTCTTTAGCTTTCTTTGCCCGATACCCCACAAGAGAGCCTGTTCACGGGCTACTTAATGTGGGACGGTGTATATGTATCTCCATAGAAACGAAATATTAGCAAAGTTTTGCTAGACATTGGGTGAGAATAAAGTGAAGGACTTGAAGAGTATAACCGAGAAGCGCGGGAGTTGCTGTTTTAGCCTTAACACGAGATCAGAACACCACTCTACGATCCGAACATTTCTGGTTCGAACAGCGATGGCCTGCTTCACGAGCAAAAGATGTTTTTACGAAAACAGATTAAAATGAAGTAGAACCACACTTTAAACTTACATCCGACCACTATTTTTCACCTCGGCAGTAATTACGCAGAAACAACGAACAATTATTATGATAACCTTTTTTAATGGCTTGATTTTTCTTGTGTAACAAACTAACTTAACAAAAGATAGATGTGAAGCTCAATTGTAAAACTTGCATTTCTGGGATACTAAAAAGTGCATCAGAATGTGCTGCCTCCTTAGCTTACTAGAAGAACAAAAAATCAAACTAGTGTCATGGTTCTACTCGCTTAATCTGGTTGGAAAAATGTTCAGGTCTGAATGCCATTAGGTATCCATCTTGGGATAAGGTAGGGGTAGGTCAGATCACCTCTTTCCTTTCGCTCTTCATTCACTTCTTGCATCTTAGGTTGAACATTGTACATGAGGTAGCTGTAATATTCGTTGATAAGATTGACAGCTTTGATGTCCTCAAGGTTGTTGCCGTAATCAAATAAAGTGTCAAAACGGTATAACGCTAGGGAGTTACTGAAGCTGGCTTCGACCTGAAAAAAGAATTAAAACGTGAAATGATTTATTAACTGAGTTCACAAAGTCAATTTATTACAATTAATAGGTTCGAAACCGGGATTATTCAAGCGCTAGCACTTCATAGTCATCAATGGTCCATTTGACAGTTAGAGGTGGAAACGACTGGGCTGGAGTTGACCTTTGATACAACCCTTTCTGCTTTTATTATGTAACGTATGTCGTTCTTATGCTAACTTGTATTTTTAAGAATAATTTCCATGAGAAAAGGGAAGAAGGTTTGTATCAAAACAAGGTCAATCGCAACCTCACTTTCGATCATTGGCTGGGATACTAAGCTCAAAAGTGTAAAATGGTCATTAATTGTGAGCCGTAAAGCGTTTATTTACATATCGATTTATGGACCACCCTCCCCCCCTCCCCGCCGAAAAAAAAAATAACGATAATTAATAATAATAATAATTTTATTCGACTTTAAATAATTTACAGAAATATTTGAAATAAGAATTAAGCACTATATAACATTAAGAATTATATAAATCATAAAAATACAGTCATTCTGTCAATAACGATTTCCCAAATGCGATCAATAACTCTTGCAGGCAGTCCACAGTCATTTACAAAAGAGAATTATCCGTCCCTGATATTAAAAAGAAACAAAGTTCTTAATAATAATATTGGAACTTTTATTTGTGTCTTTGAATGTACAATTGTAAATCTCGCTACGTATAGGCAATTTACAAATGCAGCTTGAGATTGGATTATTCATAAAAACAAAACAAAACAAAAGCAATAATAAAGAAAAGAAAAGAAAAGAAAAGAAAAGAAAAGAAAAGAAAAGAAATCAAAATTGCATTAAGTCTGGGCTATCCCAATTCCTATTTCTACAACAAAAGATGTAATGTGTTGCTCTAATGGCTATATTTATCATTTTCTTGGTTATATAAAGTTGCTGCTTTTTGTCAATGCCAATGTCATTCATCATGTCTAAGAACATGGAGCATTCATCGGAGAAAACGCCAAGGGAGCTTATGGAGAGATTTACAAATCTCACATATCTTTAATTTCTACTCATTTCGTTGATCAAGTTCAGATATTTTTCTTTTTCAAGGTTTCTTTAAGGTTAGAAGATCTGGACGATAATTTTCACCAGTTATTATTATTATTATTATTATCCCTGATGATGATTATTATTCAGAAAACCATTAACATCTGCATAGAGTGAAGAGTGAACATTAATTACAGGTTGAAGTGACTTGGCAATAAAGTTGAGGATTGAGTCGTGTCTCCAGGTAAAGCGATCACGGTATTGTTGACAACCAGCGACAACATGAAGGAGTGATTCAGGATTAAGGCAAAAGGAGCAATCAGGATTTTGTGATACCGTATTCCCCATCTTGCCATATTCTTACGTTTAGGGAGGGAGTTGTTGATGTAGCGGATGATGAAATGATAATCATAATTATAATCATAATCATTATAATCATAATCATAATCGTAATCATAATCATAAAATAAAACATATTAAATAAAAAGAATAGAGAAACCAGAGGAAATTAGTTGGATGAATGCCCTCTTAGATTCTATGGACATTTTAAAGTGATGGCGTAAGATATTAAGATATGCGGAACCTCTTCCTTTTTCTCTTCGCTTCCCATCATCCCCTTCGCAGAGATGCTGTAGTAGTCTCCGATCCTGCAAAGGATTAGAGAAGATTGGGGACAAGCCAGAGGAGGCATTTTTTAAAGCTGTATTCGTGAGGTATTTGATTACTACAATATTATTATGACTTTTAGCCCAGCAACTTCAAACACACTTAACCAACAACGGAACCTGCTAATTGATGAACTTACGACAGAAGTATTCCTGTTTGGAAGTCGGAGAACCGAGAATTCCCCCTCCTTCAGTCTGGTGTCATTGTACAGCTTCGTTGGTAGGTTAGGAGTGTACTCAGCATAGTCTGATAGCGGGTAGTTGACTGTGGCGTGTTGGAGGCTCAGTTGTGAGATGATCCGGGTTACAATATCACAGAGTTCTTCTTTAGTACTGATCTTTGGCGGTAAACCTTGAATCTGTTAAAATTGACACAATGTTGATTCATTGCTGTCCATTTATAGGGTGAATGGACCAGTAAATTTTAATATTTATAAGAACGGGTTGGGCTTTTTAGTGATAGAGCGATTTTTTGCATGACCTTGAAAAATGGTTTCGGTATGGTAAAAATGGTAAGTGTTCGGTATTTTGTCTTTTATATCAGCCAATGGATGAAAAGATCAAAACATGGACTCTTTGTTTTCCCGCCTAAGAAAAACCTAATATGAAGAAGGCATTGTTCGATTAGCTATCGTGTTTGAGTATGACGTTAAAGCGAATATCGATTGATTTCTAGAAAGTTCTCGGACATAAAGTTTCCTTCACCCGAGCGTTCGCTTAACCAACCAAAAGCCACGCGCGTTTGCATCCGTTCGATAAACCAATCAAATCGCTCTATTTCCGTTCTTTTGTTGTTTCTGTTTTGTGCGTGCGTTTTTATGTGATTTCAAAGTCATACGAAAATCGCTCTATTCTATAGTAGACAGTTTTAGAAAATAATAATCATCATCATGATCGCAATCAAATTTTGGAGGCAAATGCATGTTACCGGCACCAAGAGGGGAAAAAGCTAAGACTGGTTTACTTTGCTGGCCGAGCCTGATTAGTAAAGAAGGATAGTGCGATTTATTTTGATCAATCAAACAATAGAAAAGCGATCACGAAATTAATCC
Organism: Porites evermanni; assembly: GCA_942486025.1. NCBI lineage: Eukaryota > Metazoa > Cnidaria > Anthozoa > Scleractinia > Poritidae > Porites > Porites evermanni. Next base: position 4,741 of record CALNXI010002020.1, read on the forward strand.
CTTTCGATATCTACGCTCACCCCATCTGCGTCTCTTTATTATACGTTTATAGGTATTTTCCCCAAAGAGGGAAAATTGGCGTTCTTTTTAAATTTGATCATTGTCAGTTCAACAAGAATTATGAAACATAAACTGTTTGCTAGTAAGTTCCATGTACAAAATGACGCATCCTTTTTGGACAAATCACATGGGTAAAGAATCGAACGAAATTAATCTTTCTTTCTACTCAGTGTAAAAAAATACTGTTCTAGCTAATCTTAAAAGTCCGATAGGCCTGTGTTACGGACGAAATTTTTTCTGTAATTAAGAGGCAAGATATTTGCCACAACAAACAAAAGTTAGAAGTTTTTGATGATCATGACGTCACGAGACTTAAATTCTTGAGTTCCCTTCAGAAATAGAATCTATACCCTCCCAGATGTTCCGGGGCCTGATTGCATGGGGCGCTCTATTCCCTGCATTTTTCCCAGAAAGTCTTATGGAGAACAAAGCCGTCTCGCCTTAAGGTTAGTAGTACGGCAGCTAGGTGACGCTACAGCAGAAAACAAACAGAACAGCTTATCAGCAATATGACTCTGTAAGATTACCTTTCCAATGCGACCGTGGAAGAAAAATGTTCCATCAGTAGACAACTCATTGAGGTAATTGCAAAATTCCTTGTCATTCTTTACGTCTTGATTGTCGTAATAATACCTAAAACACGATGAAATTCATGGCAATAATTCAATTTCTGCAAACAAATACTTGCGGAGCACAGTAAACAATAACAGAGTATAATTCTTTATTATGAATCTAATTGGGGTAAGGATAGGGGGCAGCCCTTAGATGTTAACGCCCATTCAATCATATTATTCGCTGGCACATTAGAGATCTTTAAACATGTTCCATTTTCCAATTATATCTCTGCTGTTATTTACAGTGCCATATAAAGCTATAGGGTGCTCGTTTGCTAGCTCGGCAATAATTTATTTTAGAAGGAAATAGTTATTCGGAAAATGGACCATGTTTAAAAGATATTTAAGGTAAGTTTTAATGACTACCAGAACAAACCTTTTATTTGTATACAAAATTTTGATTCCACATCTTCATGCAGCTAGGTTTTACGTAAGTTGACCATGTACCTTTTAAAATTATATCTCTGCTATTATTTATAATGCCTTAAAGCTGTACCTTATTGGAAAGGGCAGAAAAGTTGTCTTTTTTGAATGTGTAACATTGTATAAATATACATTCTTCTTCAATATCTAAGCAAAACAGCCGGCGAATCGTTCGAAAATATAGAGCGACTTGGAATTTTCCACAAATTTGTTTTCTCATTAACGCACGAATTCATCCGTTAATCAAACTAAATGGTTTTCTAATGGTTTCCTTTCTGATTCTGTTGAGATCACTTTGTGTGTATACAGCTCTTTTGAGAAAGGTGGTAGGAAAAAATGTGCTTGCGACAATCCCGAAAGGTGATATGGGATATGATCAATACACTGTTCCTGGCACTCAGTAGCTGTGGAACCTACTTCTGGTGCTTTCCTTTGGCACTCGCAAACATACGTCCATGGTCGTTCGTACGAACGAACTGTTAACTCGAAACCACACAAAATACCTTTAGGGAATGTCGCGTGCACTTTTTCCGACAGCCTTTCTCGAAGTAGCCGTATACTAAAACAATTATTCACCTATTGCTGAATAATTATTTCAACAATATCAACTTCGCCTTCGGTGAATGATTGTTAAATTACTTGTCAATATGGATAGTGGCTTCGAGATTATTGAATTGCACGGTTAAAAGTTAACATTTTAATTTCCAAGTTAATATATTGAAAGAGTTTAATGGTAGCCCCGCTTTTAGGTTTGGGTAAATTCGATTCATATATCAGAGTAGTATATAATTAAACAGTGGATAGTGTTTTTCGCGCGCTCTGATTGCCTACTCAAACTCGGGATGTCCAGTGCTATTCACTGATTCACCTCCAGTTCCTCCCAAATTCCTCACAAATAATCAAACAAGCTGTTCCCAAAATACACGAAGAAGGTGACGAAATTCGGTTTGCAATTTTTAACAGGTAAGGCTTTGCCTGTTTGACTTGAATTTTATCGATGAAAGCGGAAAAAAAAACGTTTTTGTTTGCAAATGTAAATTAAGTCTTGCGTTACTTTATTTAGCTGACATGTTTACAAATAAGCTTAAGACTAGACTTAATGTTTTTTTTTTTACAGGATGGTTTTAAATATAAAAAGAATTCACAACTCCTTTTGAAGAAATTTCCCCGCAAGAGCTTAACAATTGCCTTCAAAAGTTCTATTTGTCGGTAAGAAAACGCAGCGACCGCCGGTTCGGTCATTGCTCGCTAAAATTGTTGTCGTTGGCAACAGTAAATGAGTTAAAACTAATCATTTTTGTGCTCAATTATCTCACTGTTTTAGTATATACTAAAACAATTTTTCACCCAGTATCGGTGGCTAGTGGTATAATTTTACCAAGCCGCGAAGCTGCAAGGTAAATATCCACAACTAGCCACCCTCACTTCGGTGAATAATTGTTATGTAACCGGTTGCGATATCGTTCCACATCTTCTACATACTTACAAGTCTACATATTCCTTCACCAAGTTTTCAATAACCTCCAAGATTTTCTCTCCATCATCTCGGTAAGGGAAGTATGGAAGGAGATCCTTATCATCCACTCCGCGTTTCTTATAAATACAACATTACAAAAGTCAGATCATTGACAAAAAAATTGCAGTTAAAACTCTCACAGAATAAGACAAATAAATAATGCTATGTGCAGATTGCACCTCATCCTTGAAATTTGATTTTCATCTGGTAAATAATCTTATCAATATTTTTTGAACAACCCCCTGAATGACATATTTTCCCTAGCATTATTGATTAAAGTTTCAAACGAATGACCTAAACTGAAAAACTCTTGAGAAAAACCCAGGCAATTCATCTCGTTTTAATTTTCTTGAATTTTGTCCATAATAGATCTTTCCTGCATTCCTGTAAACAAAGGCACCAACTCGAGGCTCGGGTGTACAAAATACAGTGATTTGTATGAAATTGTCCACCCGAGCCTCGACCTCATTTCTTTATGTCTGCTCACTGGAGCGTAATGCGGGAAAGGTCTATTGCTATCATCAATATACTCTCTTATTAGAATATTAGAATATTCCTTCCTTTGTACCCAAGCGTCCAAGCCGATCTACTATACTTCGCATTCAGTGGCTGCCTTTTTCTAATGGCTTATTTTAAGCAAATGTCATGACATAGACAACTTACGAACAAGCATATATGGAAACACATGAGACAGCTGTTGGCATAGCCTGACATCAGTGAATAAAAGAATGGTAAGTTGCCTTAAGTAACAACTCACTTTTAACTCTTTTCTAAAATCTGTAACGTTCCATGTGGATAACGGATGTGCATCGTTCAAAAGTCGATTAGTTCCAACAGTTCCAAATGCAAACAGCTGATCCATATATTCTCCTTCGCCAACAAGAACAGGAGCTCCGATTGTGTTCGGTATTAAGACATCTCGACAATGATGCTGTAGTATTTGATACAACGGGTGCCGAGGGGACAGCGTGCGTCGTAATATAACACAGAATGGTTCCATCAGGAAATGAACCTTGAATAATGAATACATATAAACCCGGCAAATTTTAGAATTGATTAATCATGAATTAATTATTAATCATTAATTAAAGGTACTCTAAATATCACCGCATGACCTACTATATTTAAACAACAGCAATAAATGTAGAAAGAGAGTGAGAGTTTCAGACGACTTTATTGCTAGTTATTCGATATTCCGCCTCTAAATATAAAAATCGACTCCATTCAATGAATAGAGAAATATATTGCCCAAAATTTGAGAGGCTAGTTTGTGCCCGGAAGTTCCATTTCCGTCTAAGGAATACACTCGTGGCCTGAAACTAACAGAGTTTTGCCACCATATTGAAATGATAGAAATGGTTAACTAAATTAAGAACCAACTATCCCATGGCCATCCACAACAGGTCGGGGCGGCCGTACATCTATCGTAAGCAACAATAATAAATTACCTTAGCAAGATGTTCCACTATTTGCGCGTATGCAAGATCTGTGACTTGAACGTTCAGTTTAGCCATCATCCAGTTGCCTTCGTCTTCGGGCGTAAAAACCACTGAATCTACATGTAAGAATGCAAAAAGAGGTCAGCACAATTGAAACTTGCAGCTCAAGAGATATTTGTTGGCTTCACACTAGAAGCGAAGTTCGCAATTAAGCAATTATTGATTCAAGAGCACGTGGAAATCTTAAGTCTCTCTGAAGAAACGTGGCTTCAAACTTGTTGACGAGTATGTTACTTGAAGTACAAGCGGTAGGTTCCAGGTAAACTTAGATTATTCTTGAGAGCTCTTATGTAAGCCAACAATTATATTTCTATTTTTGCTCCTTTCTTTGTGATAGCACTATTTTTTATTAAAATTAATACCCATTATGTGCTAGCTTGCATGCATTTTTATTTTTTAAGATATAACTTGGCTTCACACTAGAGGCTTAGTTTGTTTCAAGTAAGCAAGTGCACTTAGAAATCTTAAGTTGCTCTGTAGGAAACATGCCTTACACTTGTTGACATAGTATATTACATGAAGTAAAAGCTATTAATCTCTCCTTTCATTAGAATCTTTGAACCGCTGCACGTGCACATCGTGCACATGGCTTCCATTTCTCAAGTGTGGTGAAGCCCATACTTGGCGGCGAACTTCGGCTTCTTTGAACTACGAACATTTCCATGGTCACCAAGTAAAGTTTAAGTAGGTACATTTTACCCCTTCACACTCAAAAGTAGGTTCCAAGTCTATACTTACATTATACTTGGAGCTCTAGTGTGAAACCAACAATAGACAAACATGGTTTATGGGAAATTTGTTTCTCAAAGAAATAAAATGCTTTTATGCACAATGTGACTGATCAATGCTTCATTTCTCCAGCGACCATTGAAGGCGTGTACCCGTCTGGACATCGTTATGTGCATTTGTAGGGCACTCCTTTCATTTTATTGTACTGTACTCTCCTGGATCGCGGGCGTGCCTCACCTTATCTGGGATAATTGTGTTTCTGTTTTTCCTGGCTCAGTTGCTTTTAGTAAATAAGAACTTACCCCTGTGGCCAAATTTATCCCAAAATGGAAATATCATTACTCGATATCCAAGTAACATCAATAATTGACTTTATGATTATTATCTAAAGGAACATGAAGCATAAATCTATTTAGGGGCCCGGTTCAAACGTTGAATTTCGCATTTTACGTCAAGTGAACGGGAGCAATAGATTTTCCTCTTACGTGAAATGCGACGTTTTAACCACGCCTAAATTAGTTGAAGTTACATAAAGGAATACAAGCGTAATTAAAACTGTTTCCAGAAAGTGGTCCAAAAAAAGTTTGCCGTACCGGGGGTATAGTCCATTTGAATAGCCACAGGAACAAGCTTATTTTGTTTTGTTAAGAAGTCTGGTGCAGATACAAACAAAGCAATTGGAGAAAGAGTGTCCCACATGGTCCTTCGTGGATCACTATCTGTGAGGTCTGGTTCTCTGGGCAAGTCGTCACACAGTTCATAACGGAGGGCATAAACACGGCCCTGTATAATGGCCTATAAAGGAAACAAATAAGAAATAATAAGAAAACACAAGCAGACTTTAATCTCATTGTACTAACTAATGACAGTACTCGACGTACCTCAGTCTAGTAAATTGGTCTTAGCTCTGGAAGAAAAATGCATACCAGAGCGCTATAAATTCAAGTGCACTAAGGGAGTGCATAATTCATAGAAACTAGAGACAAATACGAGGAAACACTTACCTCCGCTATCGAGTCTCCGTTACCCAAAACCTTTTGAACAGCAGTTTCCCAGTCAAAATTGGGGTTCAGCAATTCCTTAAGTTTGTCCCAGTCCAGTCCTATTGGTTCTACGGGAGAAAGAAATAACTCATTAATTTCCAAGTTCCCCGAATGTAACTTTTCCTCAAAAACTATCACTTCCAATTCGATCCGGAATGGTGAAAAAAAAAAACATGTTGTGTATTTACTTTTAGGCTTAAGGAATTCTTTAAAAGAAATGTATTATCACTCGTAAATGAAAAGTGTTAGCGTAAATGTAGACCCCAGCTCTTAAAATTCACACGCACTTGGATATAAAGCTGAAATTAACTGACACTTCCAAAGTATCGAGTCCTCATTACCCAAGGTCTTTTAAACAGCAGTTTTTTCAAACAGGACTGTAAACTGTTTAATTTTGCCCAGTTTTTCATTAATTAAGGAAATTGGCTTGTTGGAAGGATTTGATAAAAGATTAAATTAAAGCAACTTTTTTCCAATAAGAAGGGAGTTCAAAGAGAGAATCACTGACCTTCAGAGGCACCATGGAAAGTCACTCGCCTCAAAGACATGGGATTGACTCCTGCCAAACGTTGTTGAGTGAAGTACTTATCACTAATCCATTCCTTTTTGTCAGTTATGAAGGGTTCGTATTGGGACGCTCGCATTGCAACCTCCTAAAAACAACCACAGAATAGATAGAGTATGAAAATTATTTTTGAAAGAAATAAATTGTTTTATGATTAATGTGACTGATTAATGTCTTCAGATTCCAATCTCGTTCCCAGAGGCCGCGATCCTTTTGCACAGCGACAGGGATCACTAACCTCTGGAAGAATCCGAAAAAAACACCTCTGATTGGCCGAAAAAAATCGTGTTTATCACATGCAAATTTCTTTGCTAATCAAAAAACCGTGAGCACGTTGATTCGATTTGTGTACACACAAATCTTATACGACTTGAAACAGTGAAGAAAAACGTTTAGCTCGATATAAATGACGCTACAATGATATTTTGTTCAAAAATTTCCTTCAAGTCTTATTTTTAAAACTTATCCCAATGCTTTTTTTAAAGAGATGCTATACATTTATGCTATACTGAACCTTCCAAATTTGGCTCATCATGGGTGTAAGAACCTGTTAAACTCACCGGTGATGTAAAACAAAGAAAACAAAGAAGTCAACACAATAAAACCTAGAAAACAAAAAGTACAAAACAAAGAAAGAGTTCATAGGTTCTTACACCGAGGTAAACCCTAAAATTTGCCTACTGTTGTGCTCATTCTGAGCACGAAAGAATGTATGTCGTCGTGACTAACAAATGTTCATTCGTCGTGTTTAAATAAATGTACATTTTCTTCACCAAATACATCGACCAAAGGTCACAGAAAGAAAAACTGCTTTGGAAAGAGTAAATTGTAACAATGTGCGAGCAAGGAAAATTTTCCTTGAGAACTTTTCTTAGTCAAATGGGTAAACAATTTCACGCAGGCGCAATTAAACCGGAACCAGGTTCCGGTTTTGGATTCTTCCAGAGCTGTTGTTGCGTCATCGGCTGGACAAAAATAACGGAGGCTCTGGGGACGAGTTTGGCGAGGGGGCGTTCTTGCCATCCGGAATATTGTAAGGACATTCTTAAGACAAGAAAGCGAGGCACGACGCCCCCTGCTCACTGAAACAATTAAGTTAGGACACAGATGCGGAAAGCAAGCGATTTTGTAAGTCCCTTTGTGCTTCTTGGGTCTTAGCGACCGAACATCACATCGTCTTTGAGATAAGTACTCGATTATTGCCCGATGGCTCACTGTCTACTTTCTTTACTGTCATATTGATCGTGATGTGCACATGATCACTTACCTGTCTGAAGAAAGCCTAATCGTAAAATAATCATTTGTGTAATTTTCATTTAGAACTCGATATCAGTTTATTATAATTTTTTTAATTTGTAGTAAAAATATTTAATGTGTATGAAGTCACTTATGTCTATATAGCTGTTAGTGAAAGTATTCATGTGTAAGTATTTTTACCTTAAAAATGATTTTCACATGACTCAGCCCTGGGGCACCCGACGAATTATTTCTGTAAAGTTACTGTTCGAAGAAGCAAATATTGCCTAAAACTGATTTCTGAAAGCTCGAGAAAGGCTAAAAATTTCTTGAGAACCGTTCAAACTAGGATTTTCGGAGTTTTCAGTGTGAGTTTTTCTTCCAATTTACCTACGATTTTCGAAGGTTTTGTTTCTCATATTTTATTATTAAAGATATTACGTTTATTGTTAGGAAAGGTCTCCTGAAAAATTTCTGTTTAAAGGAGAAGCTTCCCTTACAATTTTCTTATGAATGTGCGGCTACTCCATGACATTAAACTTTCAACCGAACCCATCCTGGTTATCTAAAAGTTTTGGGTGAGACAAAAAGCTACTTAAACCTTTCGAGACGACCAAAGTTTCTCTAAGACATCGGAGCAGATAAATAGAGTTTAGGACAGCGCCAAAGTAACCAAACAGGCTTCTGAAGCATAGAGAAAACAATTTGAGACTCGGTCTGGGTGCCCTTTAGTCTAGCTTGAGATATTTAACAGTTATGGGTTGATGCTTAGTAGAAACCAGGTGAATACCAACGGCCTTTATTTCAGCTAGATAATTATTACTGCTCTGAAGCTTGTGGAGTCAAGCCTTAGTGCCAGCTACGTTACTTTTACTTATATCATCATGAATAATTACCTTAAAATAACTGACGGTGTGTCTTGGACAGGATGACAGGATAATGCAAAATCACTTAACCAATTGTCTTTACAAAATTTTCAAACTGGCACAATGGTTCATATTATTAGGTAGCATTCTCTCTCTGAATTGGAAAACAAATGTGGTAACATGTTTGTGTAGCAGTTTTACCCAGAGGTATTAATAAATTTATGCTTCATATGAAGCTACTCTGACTTCTACAACGTATCAGTACTTAGAGATTTATAAAAGCTCACGGAGATTTGAAAAAAAAAAAAAAGTTGATACTTCGTGTCTTGGCAGGCAGGTTTGAGGGGGGCCACATAAGTGGAAAGAAGCGAAGGTACAAAACATAAAATAATATTATACTAATTAAAATGGGACGTGACTCGCATGATTTATAATATTGGGTGGTAAAGGAAGGTTCTTGAATCGTTTAGCCAAGGACAATGAACAATGTAGCGACAATGCGTCTGTTTTATCAGGGCTAACTGAAGTGGAAATTTTAAGTTTAATTCCTGAGCGTCGTTTATGTCTCCTGTCTTGAAGCGTCGTATTGTGTTTGTTCACATGCTGAGTCCTTTTTGTGACATGGCGTTTGATTTCGCAGGCTGCCTTAATTCCTTCACTTGTACTGAAATCGAGCGTAACATATTATAGCTTGGTTGGAAACGGGATTCATCTCTAAAAATGAGTACTAAAGATACCAGGTACACTTAACATTTATTAATTAAAAACGGAATGTTTTTGTTTGGGTTCGCCGTTTAACATGCTCCGATGGAGCAAAATCAGCTTTTGTTAATTAATTGATTAACCCTTATAAGGGGCAGCAAAGTTGAACTGAATTAAACAAGCGCCGAGTGCACAACTATTGAAATGAAAACACCCTCAGGATTTCAGGCTTGAACTTACTTGAACTTTATTTTTATTTAAACACGGTAAATCTATCAGATAAAATAATAATAATAAAAAATTGCAATCTACTTCTTATCCAAATCCAAATCATTATGCTTATCCAAATCATTATGCTTATTTATATACTGAATATAAGTTTTAAAAATTGGAGTTTTGATTAGTTTTGCTCATTAATAGCATTGCTCGTCGAGAATCCGCTTCTACTTCATTTCGGCAAAATTAAAGAATTGTTCTATTTATAACACTGAGTTGTTAATTTAAAGGCTAAAATTGTTGAGATTAAAAACAATGTTTTAAGTGAAAGACGTTCAGGCCTAAATCGTCTCGCGTCTCTCGCGTACATTGAGATACAAGCTTCAGTCCGCATGAGTCCGACTTGCTCCAACGGACTAAATTAATAAACTGCTGAAAATTTATCACTTTATACTTCTACATGAGAAATTTGTGCAGTTTGATTAGCTTAGAGCAGTAGTATTTCAGCTTAATTTGAATGCCTACATGTGAAAATTACAAACCTTGTGCGGGTAGTAGTATAAACAAATAAAAGCATGATTTGTACGTGATATTTGGCATAAATACCACTTGTGATATTTCAAAATTGTTTCAAATTTCACTCCCCTAACGGCTTGTGAACTACGTACAACAATTTCGAAATATCACTTGTGGTATTTATGCCAAATATCACTATACAAATCATATACACTATACAAATCATGCTATTACCTATACAAATATGCATTTAGTTTCAAGGCCTTTATGGTTGTTAGAATTTCATAACGGCAGTATTTTAAACACTGGGCACAAACGAAACTACTTGGTACAGGTAATGAACAAGTTTTGCTGCGTGACTTTACATTTGTTTGTAACTTCAATCGTATATTTGATTAGATTGACAGAGACGATAGTAGAAAAACGGGAAGTGGAAATTAATTTTACAGTAAAAGTTAAGAATATAGTTCAGTGGCGTAACTCGTGTTGCTTGTGCTGAGTGACGCAAGAGAGTTTTTAAGAATAACGAACAACACTTCTTTAGTTTTTGAGTGGTAACTGAAGTGGAAACTTACAGCCTATAAATTAATTAGCGTCGTTTTTATTTAATGTTGCGTGTAGGCGTGGCGTGTGTTTGCAAACGCACTGAATAATGTTTTACGCCAATGCGTCTGTTTCTAGCTGAGACATCGTTAGGCCGCCACTTAATTAGACAGCGACATGCCAGTTGAACCGTGCGGTAAATTACGAGCTTCTGTCGAGATGGGCAATGCCTTTAGAAATAAATAGTCGAGTCTAACATGGAAACTTTAAATTTTTAGAACAGACTGTTTGTCTCATGTCACTTATATTAAGGTCGCTGGCACAGGAAGCATAGGAAGGTACCGGTATTACATTGTAGTATAGCTAAGCTGAAAACAATGGAGGACGCCTATTTTTATTAGAGATAACTGAAGTAGAAAATTTTCGTTGAATTTAAGATGGTTTATATGTTGTATCGTCTGGGCTATGTCACGGCATGTCTAGTTCGTTTGCTATTTATATTGCCAACTACGCTTCCTAAGTGCAATGGAAGTTGAGAAACTACTTGTGAATGGCAAAACCACAGCTTCGCTTCAAACAAATATCTCTTCCAAAGCATTATATCAAACGTTACAAACAACAAAAATGAACTTTTAAACAATTACATGGCTAACGAGTTTGTTTTAAATAAATCAATCCATAATAAATATGCAATCTAGCGTTTCAATCCTATCCACGTTTGTCCAATTTTTATGTTTCACTCAGTTTGGTGGCAGTTCCCACCTCTTGAATTTTGATAAATTTCGCGGCACAACTCCTTCAAGATGTTGAATTTGTTTATCGAATTTTGAGCTGAGGCTCTAAGAGATTTTAAGACTGAAATTTAAGCGTTTTAATCTGAGCCTCTTGCGGTCGAGTACGCTTCTCGGGAGAGAGATGCAGTATATGAATCAAAACCCGGGATCAAAACACTGCCTCCTTAATTGCAAAACATTAGGGAAGAGAGCGATTTGAAGAATTTTCAAGATCTAATATTGGTCTTAGATGCTTGCTATTGGCTGCATAAGACAATTTCATTAAGTTTATCGCGACTCGGAGACGATCGAAGGTGCGATTTTAGCCGATTCCTGCTTCTCAGAAGATTTATGTACTCTTTGGTGCTGTGTTTATATGTATATTTTTATCTCAGAGTGAAAGTGATCTGTAGTTCATATCTGAATCAGGCAAGGGAAAAATAGACCGAAAGAGCCGAACAGCTACAGCACAATGGGAATTTCACCGGAGCTACGGCCGCAGAAATAAACCCATTATATCTTACCTCCACGTTCATTGAAGTGAGCGGAGTTATAAACCTAACGTCACAATTTAAAATCCTGTATGATATTGTCTACACATAGCACACACTGCATGCAAATTATTTGGAAGACAAGCTTTCACTATTTCCGGACTGGGTTATGAAAATGTTTGGTTCCAAAGGTTATTACAATGTTCAAACTTATTTACCTTTTCTGGTTTAAAATGGAACAAACTCTTCCTGGATTTGTCGTTACTCGCTTTACATCGGTTTACGCTTCGGGGTGTTTTCTCAGCCCGTTTCCCGGATCGGCCGGTAATGTGCTACTTGGCTGAGACGATCTCTTCATTCCAAGACAGTTTCAACGCCTCATAACGGGAAAACTAACAGGGGTAGACCCGGGTAGACCACGAAATTTATAAAGAAGAAGGGTTGAAGTAACAAGTTGACCAAAATAATCCGATAAAACCGCTAATAGTAACCAGAGTAACCAGCAATAAATCCAAGAAGATCTTGAATCGTTTAGCCAAGGACAATGAACAATGTAGCGACAATGCGTCTGTTTTATCAGGGCTAACTGAAGTGGAAATTTTAAGTTTAATTCCTGAGCGTCGTTTATGTCTCCTGTCTTGAAGCGTCGTATTGTGTTTGTTCACATGCTGAGTCCTTTTTGTGACATGGCGTTTGATTTCGCAGGCTGCCTTAATTCCTTCACTTGTACTGAAATCGAGCGTAACATATTATAGCTTGGTTGGAAACGGGATTCATCTCTAAAAATGAGTACTAAAGATACCAGGTACACTTAACATTTATTAATTAAAAACGGAATGTTTTTGTTTGGGTTCGCCGTTTAACATGCTCCGATGGAGCAAAATCAGCTTTTGTTAATTAATTGATTAACCCTTATAAGGGGCAGCAAAGTTGAACTGAATTAAACAAGCGCCGAGTGCACAACTATTGAAATGAAAACACCCTCAGGATTTCAGGCTTGAACTTACTTGAACTTTATTTTTATTTAAACACGGTAAATCTATCAGATAAAATAATAATAATAAAAAATTGCAATCTACTTCTTATCCAAATCCAAATCATTATGCTTATCCAAATCATTATGCTTATTTATATACTGAATATAAGTTTTAAAAATTGGAGTTTTGATTAGTTTTGCTCATTAATAGCATTGCTCGTCGAGAATCCGCTTCTACTTCATTTCGGCAAAATTAAAGAATTGTTCTATTTATAACACTGAGTTGTTAATTTAAAGGCTAAAATTGTTGAGATTAAAAACAATGTTTTAAGTGAAAGACGTTCAGGCCTAAATCGTCTCGCGTCTCTCGCGTACATTGAGATACAAGCTTCAGTCCGCATGAGTCCGACTTGCTCCAACGGACTAAATTAATAAACTGCTGAAAATTTATCACTTTATACTTCTACATGAGAAATTTGTGCAGTTTGATTAGCTTAGAGCAGTAGTATTTCAGCTTAATTTGAATGCCTACATGTGAAAATTACAAACCTTGTGCGGGTAGTAGTATAAACAAATAAAAGCATGATTTGTACGTGATATTTGGCATAAATACCACTTGTGATATTTCAAAATTGTTTCAAATTTCACTCCCCTAACGGCTTGTGAACTACGTACAACAATTTCGAAATATCACTTGTGGTATTTATGCCAAATATCACTATACAAATCATATACACTATACAAATCATGCTATTACCTATACAAATATGCATTTAGTTTCAAGGCCTTTATGGTTGTTAGAATTTCATAACGGCAGTATTTTAAACACTGGGCACAAACGAAACTACTTGGTACAGGTAATGAACAAGTTTTGCTGCGTGACTTTACATTTGTTTGTAACTTCAATCGTATATTTGATTAGATTGACAGAGACGATAGTAGAAAAACGGGAAGTGGAAATTAATTTTACAGTAAAAGTTAAGAATATAGTTCAGTGGCGTAACTCGTGTTGCTTGTGCTGAGTGACGCAAGAGAGTTTTTAAGAATAACGAACAACACTTCTTTAGTTTTTGAGTGGTAACTGAAGTGGAAACTTACAGCCTATAAATTAATTAGCGTCGTTTTTATTTAATGTTGCGTGTAGGCGTGGCGTGTGTTTGCAAACGCACTGAATAATGTTTTACGCCAATGCGTCTGTTTCTAGCTGAGACATCGTTAGGCCGCCACTTAATTAGACAGCGACATGCCAGTTGAACCGTGCGGTAAATTACGAGCTTCTGTCGAGATGGGCAATGCCTTTAGAAATAAATAGTCGAGTCTAACATGGAAACTTTAAATTTTTAGAACAGACTGTTTGTCTCATGTCACTTATATTAAGGTCGCTGGCACAGGAAGCATAGGAAGGTACCGGTATTACATTGTAGTATAGCTAAGCTGAAAACAATGGAGGACGCCTATTTTTATTAGAGATAACTGAAGTAGAAAATTTTCGTTGAATTTAAGATGGTTTATATGTTGTATCGTCTGGGCTATGTCACGGCATGTCTAGTTCGTTTGCTATTTATATTGCCAACTACGCTTCCTAAGTGCAATGGAAGTTGAGAAACTACTTGTGAATGGCAAAACCACAGCTTCGCTTCAAACAAATATCTCTTCCAAAGCATTATATCAAACGTTACAAACAACAAAAATGAACTTTTAAACAATTACATGGCTAACGAGTTTGTTTTAAATAAATCAATCCATAATAAATATGCAATCTAGCGTTTCAATCCTATCCACGTTTGTCCAATTTTTATGTTTCACTCAGTTTGGTGGCAGTTCCCACCTCTTGAATTTTGATAAATTTCGCGGCACAACTCCTTCAAGATGTTGAATTTGTTTATCGAATTTTGAGCTGAGGCTCTAAGAGATTTTAAGACTGAAATTTAAGCGTTTTAATCTGAGCCTCTTGCGGTCGAGTACGCTTCTCGGGAGAGAGATGCAGTATATGAATCAAAACCCGGGATCAAAACACTGCCTCCTTAATTGCAAAACATTAGGGAAGAGAGCGATTTGAAGAATTTTCAAGATCTAATATTGGTCTTAGATGCTTGCTATTGGCTGCATAAGACAATTTCATTAAGTTTATCGCGACTCGGAGACGATCGAAGGTGCGATTTTAGCCGATTCCTGCTTCTCAGAAGATTTATGTACTCTTTGGTGCTGTGTTTATATGTATATTTTTATCTCAGAGTGAAAGTGATCTGTAGTTCATATCTGAATCAGGCAAGGGAAAAATAGACCGAAAGAGCCGAACAGCTACAGCACAATGGGAATTTCACCGGAGCTACGGCCGCAGAAATAAACCCATTATATCTTACCTCCACGTTCATTGAAGTGAGCGGAGTTATAAACCTAACGTCACAATTTAAAATCCTGTATGATATTGTCTACACATAGCACACACTGCATGCAAATTATTTGGAAGACAAGCTTTCACTATTTCCGGACTGGGTTATGAAAATGTTTGGTTCCAAAGGTTATTACAATGTTCAAACTTATTTACCTTTTCTGGTTTAAAATGGAACAAACTCTTCCTGGATTTGTCGTTACTCGCTTTACATCGGTTTACGCTTCGGGGTGTTTTCTCAGCCCGTTTCCCGGATCGGCCGGTAATGTGCTACTTGGCTGAGACGATCTCTTCATTCCAAGACAGTTTCAACGCCTCATAACGGGAAAACTAACAGGGGTAGACCCGGGTAGACCACGAAATTTATAAAGAAGAAGGGTTGAAGTAACAAGTTGACCAAAATAATCCGATAAAACCGCTAATAGTAACCAGAGTAACCAGCAATAAATCCAAGAAGAACGGCGAAAATAACTCTCAAATCATCCATGGCGGCTTGCACATGACCGAGCAATTCAAACGTGTCACAAACGCTCAAGAAAGCAAAATATTTAAAAGTAATACAACTACTATCAAGATAAAATGTTCCAACAACTTTTCACGGCGGTATAATGTCGAAATTACCAACACAAGCTTGGAATAAAGCGAGAATTTCAGCATATATACCTCTGAAAAAAGCTCTTTCCAAGCGCGACAATCAATCTACAAAAACCGCATCCTGATTGGTCGAATCTCGAGACACACACCGCCTGGTTGCAGGCTAGGTTGCAAACCAACGCCTTCCATATAAAAAACCAAACGTATTGTTGCGAAAAATTAAATGTTACTTCACACTTTTCCTAAGATTTGGAAAAGATTTTATTTGTTTTCTTTCCGAGATGTCGACACGACACTTGGACTTTTGCCCTTCCGGAGACATGTGATACGACTTGATTCTATGGGTGTGATGGTTCAATATCATTGCTTTCAACAGATTGTGTGGCTAATCACTAAGCAAAGGCTTCTGTGTTGTTGAGCGGTTCCGACGAGCCACAATAATGGAGCAATGGTTAACGCCCCGCTCTAGTCTAGGTTCTGTAGTCGTCGTGTTTATGTTTTACAAATTTTAATTTTCACGTAGTATGATCATCTTTGCTGATTTATATTCTCTATGTGAATAATTCTGATAATTGTACACTCAAGGTGACAAAACTCCCATTATAAAACCTGCAATTCTATAGCTGCCTCAGTGTACAGGGATAATGGACGAGGGATTGTAACTGACTCGTCCCCAAAAGTGACAATTCTCCGCAATTACAAGTCCGACTCCTTGTACTAAGTGGGTTGATTTAGAGAATGTTAGGTATTTTACCAAGGAAAAAGGAAACTCATTCTCTGCAATAACAAAGTGTTCGTATTGAGCGAGTTTCCTAGAGAGGAGTTGAACTCTTTCGCGCTACATTTTGCGTCCCCATACCCCACATTTCGCGTAAAAGTGAGAGTATATATTACAGTTGAAAGAATGATGCAGCTCTTATACCAGATGAAATCTTGATGTCGTTTAAAGCGGGGGACGCACGGAATGAATAGGAGCAGGGCGGAGGAGGAGGGGAATTGCTTTTATCCTCAGTACTAGCAAGAACCGCTACTCTCGATTTGACAAATTGTTCAGCGCTTACGTCACTAGCAAAAAGTTTATCGCGAAAACTGAATTACATATCAAGCAGAACCATTTTTATTTTTATCCTACCATTATTTAACCCCTCAGCACTTACTACACTGGAACAATAATGAGTGACATTACCTTTCTTAGACTCGTTTTAATGGTGAGAGTTTTTTTGTAACAAGTTAGTTCACAATCACGTAACGATATGAATTGCAAAAACTACCTCTACTACTATAACTTTTACTTCCGGGCAGTGATACGTGCGCTAAAATGCGCTGCGCCCTTAGCTTACTTCATGAAAACAAACAATAAAAAAAACTAATTAAGCATCTTCTGCTGGCTTCTGGCAAACATTTTAGGTCTGAATTCCATTAGGTATCCATCTCGGGATAAGGAAGGGGTAGGTCAGATCACCTCTCTCCTTTCGTTCTTCATTCACTTCTTGCATCTTAGGTTGAACCTCGTACATGAGGTAACTGTAGTATTCGTTGATAAGATTCACAGCTTTGATGTCCTCAAGGTTGTTGCCGTAGTCAAATAAAGTGTCCAAACGGTATAACGCCAGGGAGTTACTGAAGCTGGCTTCGATCTGGAAATTAAGATGTGTGAAACCATATTTTCACGGTAGGAAGATATACAGGGTACCACTGGCTCACCATCAAGTTTTAGGGCCTGTTTACATGGAGGTGGGGGACCCCAGGTAAGTGAGGTAACCCGCTTAGGTGGGGTAACCCGTTTGTCCATATCATCTCTCATTTTAATTTGATCACGTTTACATGATAGGTGGGCTGACCCGCCATATTTTACCTCACCTACCTGGGGTACCACACCTCCATGTAAACAGGCCCTTAGACAGAACAGTGGCTCACTGGGAAGACTATGTTGACTAATGAACTGAAACACCTTCTTCAACGAATTTATCTACTGTCGACCACAAACAGACTCCCTTAGTTACTAT
>CALNXI010002020.1:30000-35063 GCA_942486025.1 Porites evermanni
GTTGCGTTTTATTTATTCACAAGCTAAGTAAACATGACCACGGTGCCGCCGAAGTCCAAACTTCAAGCTAGAACGACAAATTAACCTACCTGTCAACAAGCTTTAATCTCGCTCCTTCAAAGAAAGAAAGAATGCTTATAATCAATAAATCATTGAACTTTTCATTGTTCATTGTATTTTATTTGTCGACGAAATATCATGCTCGGGAAAGTCGCCGACCAAGGACCACATACTAACTGTACAAGTCACTCGCTAACATTTCCTCCACCGCTTCTGGGCTTTCGTAAACAACAGAGAAAGTCCCTCTCTCTACAACCCTCATATTCTCTTTGCTAATATCACTGAGCGTTACAGCAGGAATACCAATATTTTCCAGCTTTGTAGATTGATCTTTCAAGATTTACCAGGGGAGAAACAACAACAACAATAATGTCCAGTAGTTCCACGCACTGTGTCGCAAACAAGCAGCAAAGCTTGATAGATAAGGGATTTGCCAAATCCCGTCGGCAAATTTTTGAACTCATCCGTCTTCGCTATAAAATTTGCAGGATAGCTTCTCTCTGATACTAGTTTAACTCTGTATTAATTACAAATTTCTCGCACACTCGATCAAAAGCCTCACTGATCGCGCGAATCTTAAGAAGCGACTCGGGTTACGTTTTACAAAAATCGGTAAACGGCCTGTGATTGGTGAACGTAAATGTCGGCTGTGTTTAGCAGACGTCCGTGGGGGAGAAATGAATGAGTGACAAACGAACCCCAAAGGACGTCTGCGGGGAGGCTAGTTCAAGGTACAACTGCCTCCTTGTGCGCAATGAATGAGACTCAAAAGACACACGGAGTACATAAGATAGAAGGTTTCAGCAAGTATCACAATTTCAAGTTTGAAGTGAAAGGAATTAGAGCATGGAGAGCTTATGGTGTTGGACTTGGCAAGTTTATTCCTTACCGAGAGGTCATAACTGAACCTCAAGGTCCTACTGGTCTCATTGTGCATGAGAACTTCTTTCCTCTCAAAGAAGCTCGAGTATATAAGAGAGAGACAAACAGTGAAAATGAACAATGCAACGGTCTTTTCTCTTGTTCTGAGCCCGGGTGCAACATGGTTTTCAAGAAATTCAGTGAACTCGAAAATCACCTTGATGTTGGTGAGCACAGCCAAGTTCGCGGAAACTCTGATACGGTGTATGACAAGCTCAGAAGAGACTGGGCGGAGAAATTTCGTACTGTTGATAAGGACGAAGAAATCAGAAGCGTGCCTGAAGCAGTTGTAGAGGAGCATCACGAAAAGAATAAAACTGGTCGCTCTCCCGAGTGCAGTGACTTGCAGACTGGATGGGCTCTACACAAGCCCCGAAACGAAGCTGTGCGTTTTCCTACCGAGGTTAAACAGTACCTAACAACGAAATTTGATCTTGGAGAAAGAACTGGCATCAAGTCAGATCCCGCAAAAGTGGCAGCAGATATGCGAACTGCAAGAAACCCAGACAGTTCTCGGATGTTTGAGAGGAAACATTGGCTCACAAAGGGTCAAGTACAGAAATTTTTTTCGAGGCTAGCGGCCTCGCGAAGAAGCAAAGCACATCGGGAAGCTCTCAATGAAGACGTAGAGGCGGAACAGGAAGAGAAGGAAAGACGAGCCGTCCTGGAAGAGGTGGCCACCCACCTATCTGCTATGATTCATACTGTTTATGTGACCTTTCACACGAGAAGAAACTTGAAACATTTAGCGTTGCTATGCTCAAGGACATGTTGAAATACTTTGAAATTCCTTTTAGTTCTCGCGATAGAAAAAAAATTCTTGTAGCGAACCTATCCGAATTTCTTGAAGGCTGTGACTGTAACCAGCCACGTTAAGGCACAAACCGCTATTATAGTAACCAACAGGGTTTTTCAACCTCGAGTTCAAAAAGATCGTGGAGGCATTTATTTTTCAAACACTTGAAAAGACGTTTTAAGACCTTTATACTTTTTGAAATTCCTTTTAGTTCTCGCGATAGAAAAAAATTCTTGTGGCGAACCTATCCGAATTTCTTGAAGGCTGTGACTGTAACCAGCCGCATTAAGGCACAAATCGCTATTATGGTAACCAACAGGGTTTTTCGACCTCGAGTTCAGAAAGATCGTGGAGGCATTTATTTTTCGAAAACTTGAAAAGACGTTTTAAGACCTTTATACTTTTTGAAAAGTCGAATTAGAAAAGAACATGTTTTTTTGTCAACCGTACTAAAAAGGTACATACGCGTGACAAGCTAAAAGACTGACATTCACGCGTAGCCAGCGAGACGGGAAATTAACACTGTTCAGATGATTTGAATTTCGGCTGTAATGTACCGGGTGTTTTTAATAAAATGTGTAATTCTTTTAAACAGGACTCACTTTCGTCAAATAATTATATGCTTAACCTGAATGAAAAGCTTTTTCTTTTTTTGTTTATCAGGAAAACCTACGACCAATTTAATTGAATGAAATTTTGTAAACGGCTTTTAGAAGTAAACTTAGACGACTGACAACTTACGTCGGAATCAATAATTTCGACTATTAAACTTCGCAATTCCTAGTTTCGTGTAGCATTTGGTAAGTTGTTAGCTGTTCACAGTTTATCTCGAACAATAAAGGCCACTTTTAAATATATTTGTTCTCTCGGTTTGATTTTCAGTGGGAAAGTTCGGAATCACCGAAATGCGTAAATTATGTCATACGCACAATTACAGTAAAATGTTACCCAACTTTATCGAACTCTTGTGCTTCAGAATCGACAGTGCCCAAAAATGTTTTTCTTGATTTCGATACACTAGCCCTATTACTGAACAGGGAGGGTGACCAAGACTTCAGATAACGTCAGACTTTTGAAAAAAGCTTATTTTAAAACTAGGATAACCGCGCATTTTTTTCAAGGACGCTTTACGTGGTATTTTCAAAACATCATAACTCGTTTTTTTAAAGTCAGAATTTAAATATTTTCCCTTTTTTGAATAAAGAAAGCATGAATTAAAATCACACTTTTGTTTTATGCTATTTGGATAAATGCGAAATTTTTGCGAGCTTTGAACAAAACGCTTAAATTTGACCTTCAAAAAGACGATCATGACAGCTTTGGACCGTCCAGGCAAATCGCCGCCCAATTTTTTTTAAAAAAGCACTATGAGCCAAACAAATTCGATTTTTGTTAATGGAATGGGCTAATTATGTTGCAGAAAAAAAATGAAGGAATTCTGTTTTCCGCGGAAATTCGAGTGGTCGGTTCTTACACGGACCGCCTCTTAATGAAATATACTTTTGCAAATAATATAACTAAGTTGCAATTAGAACGAGGTACACCTGTATGAAAGGCGTTACTATGAATAAATGTCGTCCGGTGGTAAAATCACGAAAAATAGACTCAAGTCAAATAAACTATTATTAAGAAATTAAGTATTCTTTCAAGAGTCAACATTGTAGTAAAATGTATATAATTGAAAAGAGAACGAGCAATTAGTTTTGTCTGTTAAAGAACACTGTTGGCTTTTCTATGATTATTACTTAGTGAACACAAACAAATGAAACAAAGGAAGGTAAAATGGCACGAGCCTTTTTGCGGGGCTAAAACCTCTTTATGCAAATTCAGTATGAATGACTAAGAACAACGTCAAAGCGAATATTTGAAAGCTATATATGATATTCGGGCAAATAAAGAATTCATGGAGAATCTCTCCTTACAAAGCGTCGTTTGTGTTTGTAGGCATATTGAATACTTTTCCGCGACATTAAAATGCGTTTGGTTTCGAACGCGGCGCTGGCTGCCTCGCTGGTTTAGCCAAAATCGAGGGTTCCCATAACGCCTCTTTAGTAATGGGGTATATCTATAAAATTGAGTACCCAAGATATCAGGTACTTTTCAGACTTTTCACATGATCGAAAGGTTTTTCGGCTAACTTGCTCCGATTAAAAAGGCAGAAATAAATAGTAATTTGGTGATTCAATGTAATGTGTCGTCTCTTTGAACAAGCATCACTCGATGACTTTTTAATTGCGAAGGTTTTATTTGCAAACATAGTTAATCTTTTGTCAAAGGATAACAAGGTAGAACTGCGTCGATTCTATTGAAATGCCAAAATCGTAAACAAGGCTTAAAAAAAACGAAATACTCTAAGATTTCGGACCAACTCAATGCTTATTAAAATTAGTTGTAAAAGAGTAGTTTCGGGGTCACGTTTTTCTCTATAAACACGAGTACTCGAGATATCAGGTACCTTTAGTAAATCGAAAGGTTTTTCGGCTAACTTTCTCCGCTTGAAAAGGGTGGAGGAAAACTGGTGATTCAATGTATATGTGTCGTCTCTTTGAACAAGCATCATTCGGTGACTTTCTACTGAATTCCGAAGGTTTTATTGCAAAAATCAGCTTTTTTTTAAGGGTAGCAAAGTAGAACTGCGTCGATTTTATCGAAATGCCCAAATCGTAAATACAAAATACTCTAACATTTCTGACCAAAACTTAATGCTTATTAAAATTAGTTGCAATAGAGTAGTTTCGGGATTGTGTTTTACTCTAAAAAAAGTCTGCTTATGCATTCTCGCGAAGTTAAAAAGTTTAAAGAAAGTAGTTATTCAGTCAACAGTTAAGATTGTTAAAATATGAAAATGTGAGAGACTTTCACGTCCAAATATACCGTATTTATTCGAATAAGCGCCCAACCTCGAATTAGCGCCCACCTCGAATAAGCGCCCCTCCTAAAGGCAGAAAAAGTTAATAAGCGCCCACCCTAACCCACCTCCCTTCCACTCCCACTCAGACTCAAATAAGCGACCACCCCCACCCCACCCCCCAAAAATTGAATAAGTACTAATAAGAGACTTCCCCGAAGACTGAGTTTTCTTCAAAGTATTTTACAGGAACCGGCCTTGCCTTGTTACATCTTCGAGTTTTGTTATTACCATTTATTGTTTTGTTGCAAAATAAACATACTACACTTGCTGAAAATTGTGAAAATTTAATAAGCGTCCAGGGCGGTTAATCGAATAAATACGGTAGTCTCCTTCTCAGCCGCTAGGACCGGAAGACGCAATCACCCCCCCCCCCCC
>CALNXI010002020.1:51192-68692 GCA_942486025.1 Porites evermanni
GAGTGTTACGGACTTGTATAGCGTTACAGCGTGACATCGGGTCACGTGGAACTTGACGTTTGCAATCATGTGACTTAAGCGTTTTCGTTTTATTTATTCTGAAATAAATCTCTCTCTGTGTGGTTGATATTTATCGATGTGGAACCTTAAGATCCTTTGAATTCTTCGAAACCAGCGACTAACGCCCTGTAAAGCGTTACCTTCTCTTACACGGTTATTCTACCGAGCTATTTAGCTCGAAACGTGACACAGTTTCACCTGTTTGGAGCTTCGGATTGTTAGCATGGGATTCAAAAATGGCCGCATACCAGCAGTTTCTTAAGCACATTTACTGGAATTTTGTGGAGTCCGGCATCTCAGGGATTGGAATATGGCTCAATTTGCGAGTCAGTGCCAGTAATGGATTAGGTAAGCCGTACTTTTGACAAAATCTACTTGAGGTAGATGGGTTATGCTAAATCTGAAAATATCGTATTAGCTCGCATACGCGTTGATACAAACGGTCATAACTTTTAAAATACTGAAATCGTACATGGGGTTTTGTATATTATTAATAACAGATGGTCTATCTTTGCGTCTATTTAGTTTAGAACTTTCAACTATGTCCCAAAAGTCAGAAATAAGCTTTTAAAACAGGGTAATTTTTGGCCTTTCGCTCCAAGGCAATTAGTTGGGGTCATATTTTGCTTGATTTCGTCTTTCCGGATAAAATTAGCGGATAACTATTACTTTCAGGAAAAACTAGAGATGTTTACCTATAAATAGGTATAAAATTCATTGGTAGATGGTGCAAATCAAACATTTTACAGCGCCGCAAAAAATGCCAAATTTTTAGTTTTCAAGACGTGCAAAATGGCCGTGGCGGGACAAAATACTCGGCACCCCCCAGCGCGGCCAGAAAATTATTGTTTAATCAAAGCAAACCTATTTTAGTTATAGTCTCGATAAAGCCTTTCACTCGCCAGAGTTTCAGGCAAAATTATTTTTCACGCGAAATTGAGTGGGCGGTTTTTACTGAGACAGCCTCTTAAAAATCAAAAACGGAAAATAACAGAACACATGTCGTGCAGGGTCATTGTACCTTTCAGACTGATGACAGACGGCTTTGTGGCTTGTTGTGTGATTAAAATGCGAGAAAACAGCTTATCCGAAGTGTCAATTTGTTTAAAGGCGTGAATGTAATGGACATCCGCACTAAGTGGTTTCGAAATTTTCGCAGGTTCAAGTTATCGCGGGTCAATTTGTCCCACGGGAGCCAAAATTTGTTCGAGTTATCGGAAGTTTCGAGAAATCGGGGGTGAAATTATAGAGCTTGAGTGAAGCAAATCCAGGGGAAACAAGGTTTGGTTCGAGATATCGGGAGGGTCGGGAAACCGAGGGTTCGAGAAATCGGGATTCCACTGTAACTGTCTCGAATTCTCCCAACCCCTCTCTTGTTTATACCAGGCTATGCAAACACGGAAAACGTTTTCTATTGCTTAAACAATTCCCATTACGATTCCCGGTTCGTGATCGCCTTTCAGAACTATTCATACTTACAAGTGTACGTAATCCTTCACCATGTGTTCAATAACCTCCAAGATTTTCTCCCCATCATCTCGGTAAGGGAAGTATGGAAGGAGATTCTTATCATCCACACCGCGTTTCTGATTAATAAACAAAAGAAATTGCCACGCCTAGCCACCTCCACTTCGGTGAATAATTGTTATTTAATCAATGAGGTAGCTTGACCTCCTTACAACATTATCTTGTGGAATTTTTTTTTGATTGAACTTATACCTCATCATTCATTACTCTAAAAATGTTTAGGAATTAAAAGGTGAAGTTGGCTAAAACATCGATAATCATCTGCAGTGATGTTATCATCTTCGTCGTCATGGCATCATTTACAACGAAAAGACGAATTGGAACCTGAGGGGATCTAACTCCGGTTTTTAATGATTATTTTTTTATTCCAAGAAATTTGCATAAATGCTGACCACGTGAGTGAAAACGGTCTATAGCACTCCTGCTTTACGCAAGTTCCGCTCCTTTCAAATGTTGTCCCATTTTTTAACCTTTCATAGGCCTTTTTCTTTGCTATGTTAGAAATATATTTCCTCGCAGTGTTACTGTAGTCGCGATGCTATTTTACGTATTTTCAAGTGGCCTTTTTTCATCGAACTTATTTTTGCCGAATTACATGACCTAGCTTTGTAATTTTTCAGAAATCACGCGAAACAGCTGCTAGCATAGCCTACTAACTGGTAACTTTGAACAGCTAAAAAAATGGTAAGTCTTTACAGCAACTCACCTTTAACTCGTTTCTAAAATCTGTCACTTCCCATGTGGATAATGGATGTGCATCTTTCAGAAGACGTTCTGTTCCCACATTTCCAAATGCAAACAGCTGATCCATATATTCTCCTTCGCCAATAAGAGCAGGAGCTCCGATTGTGTTCGGTACTGTGACATCTCGACAGTGATACTGTAGTATTTGATACAACGGGTGCCGAGAAGATAGAGTTCGTCGTAAGATAACACAGACTGGTTCCATCAGGAAATGAACCTTGAGCAATGAATAAAACCAGCAAATCAAATCATTATTCCCTAGAAATGTACTTCAAATATCACCTTAAGTAACCTATTCTATTAAAAAAAAAAAAAAAAAAAAAAAAAAAAAAAAAAAAAAAAAAAAAAAAAAATAAAAATAAAAAAAAAAAAAAAAAAAAAAAAAAAAAAATAAAAAAAAAAAAAAAAAAAAAAAAAAAATTAAAATATAAATTAAATTTAAAATTATTTTTAATAAAAAAAAATAATAACGTTTAATTTTTTTTTTAAGAATTATTTTACAAAAATATTTAAATATAAAAAAAAAAAAAAAAAAAAAAAAAAAAAGAGTAAAGCGGCAAGAGACTATAATTGTTCATTTCCATCCACAATGAAAAATAAAAACCAAATTATATAATCAAAATTAAAATCAATATATAATTCTAATTATAGGATTAAATTAAAATGACTGTTCAGATAACAAAATCCCGCCGCTGTCATTTTTTTTTAATGAATTGTGTTGAAAAATGTCTAAAATGTAAAGTTGCTATAATCTTATAAAAAACCCTATCTTGCTGAGTTGACGACTTTAATTCCCTTGATGTTAATTGCACCCTCCCATTCTTTTCAACGAGGACCCTCCACACGGACCTCAGGATCTCAGATCATACTGTGTAAATTAAGCCGTGCAAGACCAAAAGGTGCCGTGATAAAGGCTTTATCAAGAAATGCGCAGGTATTTTTTGATGATCGCTGGTTAGTCTAACATTTTATATTTTCGTAGTTGTAAGATTTGATATATAGTTAGTTTTGTAATTATGTTTCATAAACCTTTTCTATTTATTGTAAACCACCCCCTTAGCAATTCAGTCGATACTGCTGGTGAGATATTTCAATAAAGCATTCTACTCTAGATCTATGCAGAAAAATTATCGTACCTCCCACTGCACGGCAGATTATTAGGCAGTCTTTCTAATATCCTAGTATCACGAAAGTAATTATTGCAGTCATTCTCTCTTGTTGCAGTTAAGTATTTACGTTTTCACAGATCTACATTATCTTTCAGACGATTTATTCTACCTTAGCAAGATGTTCTACTATTTGTCCGTATCCAAGATCTGTGACTTGAACGTTCAGTTTTGCCATCATCCAGTTGCCTTCGTCTTCGGGTGTAAAAACTGCTGAGTCTATAAAAAAAAAAAATAAAACACGAACGTGCGGCAAACAATTAACGATATACGTCTGTGAAGAACTAAACTTGTCTTGACACTACCTGGTACCAGCTTACACTACTGCTTATCAAAGGGAACTGATTTTGTGTTCACACTTCTTTATTGATCTTGATATATATGGATTGCAAAAGAGAATGAGCTAAGAGAGCGAATCCCTGTGCGCCATGATAATTTTTTAAATCTATTTAAAGTTCACGCGCGTGCTGCGGAGATTATTTTTGTCTGTTGTTTCCGTCACCCGCGTACACGTGAACGTGACATGTTTCGTCGCCAAACATTTGAAGTTGACAGCTATTATAGTAATGAGCGCTAGGAGCCGATGCTCCTGTTGGCAGGACATGTTTTTGATCAGCGCGTTCCGCTTATAATTTAGGAATGAATTTCATTTGTAAAGGGATTGCAGTTTTGGTTTTAAAATTACACTTTGAGATTAAAGATTGAGATTTTCTAACAGATGGTGCGAATATTGAATTCTGACACACTGTGAAAGCCAAAGGCAAAGGTTATCACGCGCGAAACACGAAACCTTTAATATAAAGTGGCTGGCTGCAAATGTACAAGACATCTTTTCTCTTTATCCAGGAATATTTTTCGTTCAGAAACAGTGCATTTGCTTTTAAGTATTATTCTTGAGAGTTTCAAACTGTATTTCTTCTTCTTAACGTCTAATACCTGCGATGAATATTTCGCTGTGCGAACACAAATCAGGTCCGATGCTTCAAGCTGTTAAACAGTCGCTAACCTGGATGCCATAGACTTCTGATGCGCGGTTTTCGGTTTCGATCAATTCTTTATAGTGAGCGGTGTGCTAAAAGATTGTTTAGCACCCTCTCAAAATTCAAATGTTTGGCCGCCAAATATTCATGTTTGAACCCACTTTAAACCTTTTTTCCTGTTACGTGTCCACGGATGGATCCAAACGACAGTATCACAGCTCGCCGGTGAGCGTGGATGTCGCCGGAAGAGACAGTTGTTGGTTGTTTATATACTGATGTAGCGAAGACCTCAATGAGGAATTTTCGTCGAGTCAGAACCTCTTTCTACTGCGACCTCCCACAAGTCAGGACCATTTTGCTCTTCAGCAGCTACAATGGCCAGATTTTTACACGTAGAAATCTCTTGATCATCACTTGTCGACGGAAGTAACACCAAGTTTGCACGTCATATCGCTTACTGTGCGCGATCGGCAGTTAAATGATTTACCCGCCAAGTTTAAAATTACATGACACCAATCTAACCGACCAATAAGGTGGCGTCCTTAAAATAACCACACAGTATGACACAGAACCAAGAATAGATTGAAAATAATTTTCATGGGAAGAGGGTCATGTATGGGGCATTTGCTCTCTATTATTTGATCGCATTTCTTTAGTAACAAAACTGTGTGTTTGATGCATATGTTTAATTGAAGCTATGAAATGAAATAGACAATTAACTAAAGAGTGTTGTACCTTTCTTGTAGTCCATTTGAATAGCCACAGCAACAAGATCATTTCGTTCTGTTACCACGTTTGGAACAGAAACAAACAAAGCAATTGGAGAAAGAGTTTTCCACATGGTTCTAGTTCCGTTTTCTTTATCCGTGAGGTCCGGTTCTTTGGAAAAGTCGTCACATAGCTCATAACGGAGGGCATAAATACGGCCCTGTATAATAGCCTGAAAAAGCCAAAAATTTGGAAATCAATTAGTTATTATAAATCAGGTAAGAAACAAGAGAAGATCTTTCCGCATTTACTGCATCCTACAGGAATAGACTGATTTACTTATTAAATTACAGTCAAACCCCGCTGTACGGACACCAGATTAATACGGACAACTGGTTAATAAGGACAGTTTGCTTTGTCCCTAGTAAAACAAAGTCCTTACATTTTCCCTAAATCCGACCCGCTTAATACGGAAACGCCGATAATATGGACACTTTCTATGAGCCCTCAGTGTCCGTATTAATGTAGTTTGACTGTTGCCTAGTCCCTAGGCCTCATTATTATGCGCGGCCGATGCGTTTCGGGTCACGTGATCCGAGAAAGTTTTTGAGGCCTAGACAAACTCGG
Source organism: Porites evermanni (assembly GCA_942486025.1). Classification (NCBI taxonomy): domain Eukaryota; kingdom Metazoa; phylum Cnidaria; class Anthozoa; order Scleractinia; family Poritidae; genus Porites; species Porites evermanni. The sequence goes on from CALNXI010002020.1 coordinate 57,005, forward strand.
AAAAGTCACAGGGTCCAGAGGAGATGTGTTTGTCGTTAGAACACGGGTTAGAACATCAAAACCCGTCGAAAACCTCTGAAAAAATGGGTTATTTTGATCGCGTTACAGTTTCGTTACACATTCTATAGACCGCAAACCAAGAGACTGAGGGCTCGCAAGATCGACTTGCGACGGCCTTCGGTCACCCTTCGGGCGACGTGTCGTGCGCCAGCGAGGATATGGCTTGCGGTTATTGATTAGCGAAGAAATCGTTTACCGTAGATTTATAAAGATCCCATTGGTCTAATTAATCGTGCTAAGCGACAGGTATAGACACTTTTCAAGGTGAGACTTTAAATAAGCAATTCATTTATTCACACGAAACTCCTCTGGACCCTGTGGAAAAGTGAGAGACTTTGTCTCACTTGGGGCGGAGCTTTTGGAAGTGGGCAAGCTGTCAATAACTTTTCTGCGCTGATGAAAGAAGTCTAGCAGCCGTGGAGAGTACAGAGCAAAGACCGAGCATTTTTATTCTTTGTACGTTTTCATGGTTGAAAGTCCTTTGGCCTTTCTTTTTCATTGTTTTCATTCAATTAAAATGAACTAAAAGAGAAATTACTCGCACGTTATAAAGTAGTATTCTTTCCGATTCAAAGTAATATTTTTGTTCCTTAATAACAGAAACCAGGTTAGTTATTTTTTTAATAGTGTCACTAGTACCGATCTTTAAGCGAAGGATATTCACGCGCAAAGTTATTTATAGATTATTTCAGTTGAACGTGTGAACTTGTCAAAAAATAAAAGTGAACGCGGCTTTGAATTCTGAGGATACTTATTTATTAATTTAAAAGGAATTCCATTTATTCGTACTTACACCGTGCACTAGATTTCTCCAACTTCCAAAAGATCCTTTAATATTTTATGTACACTCCTTTACACATGACATGATTTGCGTGAAGTAAAAGTAAACAATGTGTTTGAGGGCGACAAATTCTCCGAAATAGTCCGTAGGGATAAGCTCGCATGAATCGAAATCAATGTCCAATGGTCTAGTGCTACTCGTCCAGGGACATTCAAAGGCTTAAGCAACGATCAACAATTTTGCCTGACTCTACCAACGTCACAAACCCATAGCTTGCGGAAGAACGTATGAATATTTGGAATAACTATTTTTAATTTCCCTGAAAAATGCTCACGCATGCGCACTCCCAGATTGTCTAGGCGTCTCCAGGCCGCTCGTCTCGGATGCGTCACTGAAACGCATTGACCGACAGGGCCTGGAAAGACGCCATACAGGTACTAGGTAAGTTTGACTGTACTCTAACGTGCTGATGTCTTCGTAAAGGTCTAATTCATTGTCACAGAAACAAATATGAACACACCTCTTTTATCGTGAGTTCCAAAGCCTTCTGCACAGCAGCTTCCCAGTCAAAATCAGGATTCAAATTTTCTTCAAGTTTGTTCCAATCCAATCCTGTTTGTTCTGAGTGATTAACATACGTATTCAATAATGAAATAAAATAACGCATTTATTTTACCCCTACTAAAGGATTAACATTCATGTTATCCTGTGCAATTTTTATCCTTTAACATAAATTGGGCGTTTCCATCCGTGAACGTCCGTGAACTAAGTTTTGCACAGTTTGGAATTTCGTGAATAACCTACAGTTAACAGAATCTAACTTGAACTTGGACTTGTCATGAAGCTAAGGGGAAGGAGGGGTCTTGGCTCAGTGGAGAATACCTGCCACCAATGTGACCCGTGCCCATGCACATCTCGGTAGCCTGCGAGCAAGCTTTCCGGGGTGCTGGCGGTGGGGCGGGAAGAGGAAGGAGAGCTTGCAACTGCGTTTGTTTATCATTTACCACAAATTCCGGGAAATTCCGGTTGGGACGTAAATGGTAAACGTAATTTTTGGTTCGTCCCACTGGAAAATTCCCGGGACAAACAGAAATTCTGAAAACGTAGTCCCGTTTTCCCGGTTGGGACGTTCCGAATAGAAATTTGTTTACCGTTTACAAGTTTATTGAGTTTCCTACTAGTTTCAGGCCTCTTGACTTTTGGCAGAGCGCAATCGCTTCAACAACAACAACAACAAGTATGGCGGGTCCACAGCAAATGGGGGACTGTAGGCATGCTGCTGTTATTCCTCTACAATTCTGGAAATATTCCTAACACATAGCTGTTCCTTGTATTTAAATGGTGAGCAGACTTAAAATCGCTAGTTTGTGTCTAATATCGAATTGCCGGCAAGTTTTACGCTATTTTTAATTCTCCCGAGAAAATTGCAAATTTTCTGCAACGTATTTTCTTCAATTTTATACACAGCTGACTTATCAACTGGGCTGTCATAAATATCAAATCCTAGCCGATCAATTTCTCCTGCGCTACCTGTTTCCTCGAAAAGCACTGACGGGTCGTCAAAATTGGACATTTGGAAGATTCAGACAAACGACTTCTTATCAAAACATGAAGGTCATTTATACGAAGTTTTCCAGCAGAATCGATTCTGCGCAGAATAGATTCTTGTCCACAATTCCCGACAAGATTTTATTCTGCGCAGAATCGATTCGGCGCAGAATAAAATCTGCTTTAGTGCCGTTTATACGGAAAGTTTGCGTCTTATTTAAGACACGTCCTATGTCAGACGCGTCTTATTTTTCCTCGTATAAATGGCCCTATGGTCAGATCATGTTGAAACTAGAATCTAGTCTTGCGCGGCGCGACAATCCGGAAATTTTGGGCAAACGGTAAACGACACGAACCGTTCTTACCGAAAGAAAATTCCCCCCGAAATTTCCGGAATTTTTTTTATAAATAGTAAACAACCTACGTCTCTGCAATTTGAATATCTGCATCGAAAAAGTCGAAGGGAAATCCTGATTGGCAGAGATGACCTTGATGTCGTCATTACCCTTGGGGCGTGTCGCGCCACTGCCGGGCGCCACTGTTTATTTACGTTCGCGCTCGTTTTCGCTTGGAAAGATAATAATTTAGTATATTATACACTCAGTGATCTTGGTAATTCAAGCAATCTGATTTTTTAGCTATCTCGGACTATGACGTTATATTCACCGCGCTAGGCGGTGAACATAAAGCAGAACAAAATCGCTGTCGTGAACTGGATGTTTTGCCAAAGTAAAGCCTTTTTGAAAATACACGAATATCCAAGTGCAGATGACTTTGAAGGCAAGAAAAGACTTCATGGTGTTTAAACAGCGTGATTTATTGTGAAGTGGTTTACTGTAGCTGACTTTTTGTAGCTATGTTTACCACTACAGAGGAAAACGAGGTCGCTTTGTCACTGTTTTGTGACTTCGGGATTTTCTCTCAAGACCAATTTTGCCTATAAATAGAAGTTAATTTATGGAGAAAAGAAGAAGGCAAATATTTTCGAAAATTGTACATGCCACCAAGTTAACAAGGCAAAGAACACTTGAGATAAACAACGCTCAACTTGATCGTAGCCGCTGTTGACAGCATCTGCAAGAAGCGACAAGAAAACTTTCTCATTCACGGTGAGTTGACTGAAACAGATAAATCTCTACTTTTCTTCTCAGAATTAGGTAGTAATTTCAACTTTCGGCGTTTTCTTTGAAACCGTTGATGCTAAAGCTTACAAAACTCGATACAAAAAGATTAAAACTATCATTTGCTATGTTTGAAGATACTGTAAAGATCTAACTTTTGCGCATCCACTGTTTACGGCTTCGAGTTCACGCATGAATTCACCCGTCAATCAAACTAATCGTTGTTTTTGGTTTCCTTTCTGATTCTGTTGAGATCACTTCGTGTGAATATGCTAAAACAATTATTCACCTCAGGCTCAGTTAATACTGCTGAATAATCCCCTCGACTTCGTCTCGAGGATTCAGTTCAACAATGTTAACTTCGCCTTCGACGAATATTGTTAAGTTAATTAGAACCAATGGGTCCACTAACCGCGCCAGCACCCGCGCTGGAAGAGAGAATCACTGACCTTTTATAAGGGCGTCATGAAAAGTCACTCGTCTCAATGACATGGGATTGACTCCTGCCAAACGTTGTTGAGTAAAGTACTTGTCACTAATCCATTCCTTTTTGTCGTTGATAAAGGGTTCGTATTCGGACGCTCGCATTGCAACCTCCTAAAGCAAACCACAAAAATAATTGGAAGTTTAGAAAATACGAAACTTCTCGGGCATAACATTGTTTGATCAGCTGTAGTTAATTATCTTCACTGTACGAAATACACCGACAGCAAAATATGAAATCTGAATCGTTATAGTCCCTGAAATATTAAAGGTCATTTTATGTATCTAGTCATTTGCGCGTGAAATTTTTGTTGTTAGTTTTTCTCTGGGTACTTCAGTTTTCTCCTTTTTTACTGATTCAGCACTTTTAAATTATAGTTCGATCTGGAATAGAAAAGGAAGAACCCCAATACGGGTGTGCTACCGGTAACTTATTAATTATAACAGTTAACTGAATATCAATTTCAGTTTCATTTGAATTGGGACGTTATATAGAGTCTTTTCACTCACGTGGCCAGCATCTATGCAAATTTATTGGAACAAAAGAAAGCGTTTGCATAAGAAAATAGTTCACCTTCCACAGGACCGTTTTGGGACATCAACATGGCCGTAACCTGCGATCAGGCGATTTTTTTTTTTTGATCGCAGGTTAACATGGCCGCCGTTTCATTGTTTTGGGACACCAATAGGGAGCTTAAGCAAAGACGTTTTTGAGCGACGCACGTCAACGCCTTCACTCGGAAAAAGAGAAAAAATATGCCTTGGCGCTACCAAATTTGTATTGCCAAGTTTCTTTTCTCCTGTAAAGACGATTTACTCGAGAGTTTCAACCAAACCACTGCCCAATGAAGCAAAAAGTTCACTTCCAGTTGACGTCCGTCGCTCAAAAACGCTGTTGCTTAAGCTCCCTAATATGGCCGCCGTAACGTCATGTGAAAACACTCTATACATCCTGCGCGCACAATTACACGCGCGCGTCCTTAGATCAATTTTTTTATACAATGATGTGAATACTACGCGCGCTGTGATTGGTCGTTGCCTATGATCTATCAGAGGATAGATACAATGATATTGCGTATTACTCTACACAGGTTTTTCCTCACACTGAAGAAGGGTCATAAACCTGAAACGTTTGTGTTTTTTGAAAACATTTGACACTTTTTGATATTTCTTTACGGAGTATAACCTTATCAACATTTATAAAAGCCTTCCTGCATATCCAGGTCGGTGGTGCTTTTCTTCATCACCAGGCTGTCTAGAGCAAGTTGACTTTTTTTAGAGTAACTAGCAAAGTTATACTTGCAGCACATCTACAAAAACCTGGTTGGTAGGGTCAGTAGTAATCAAACTCATCCTTTCCTTCTTTGAATTCTTTTTTTTCGTTTTTGCTTTATTCAGTTTTTGTTTTGTTTGTTGTTTGCTTGTTTGTTATTTGCTTGGCGTTTTCCTTTAATATCTAAGAATCATTCATTGAAAATAACAGCGACCGTAAAAGTAATAATGCATGCTTACCCCTCCTAGCTTGGCAGCGAACTCGAAAAACTTTGACAACATCGCGTAGTCATATGCATAGGTTTGTTTGATTTCCTTCTTTGCAATATCGTTAACCAGCCTATTGTAAAGGAGCTTATTTGGATCGCTCCCAAAAACAGTTTGGATATACCCTTCAAAGTAGAATTTTCTAAATGGATTTACTAAAGCGTAAAGCATGAAATAAAATGGATCCGGGACATCTAACAGTGCAAATCCCCATTTTTTGGTTTTCAACTTCCATTGCATTTTCTTGAAATAAAGTAGCCAACTCCTCCGGACTTGACAATTAGAGCTGGTCTTCTGAGGAAGTGAGATCTCACATCGGCGGGTGAGCAAAGACCTTGAAAGCAAAGTAAAAATTCCCTCATCACACTCGAAACTCTTTGGCCTTATGCAGTATACCCAAACAAGAGTAAAGCCGGCGATCGGCCTAACCAACCTCATGTGCAGAGCGTATAGAACGCAGCGTATTACCGTTAATCGCCGTATCAATATGATTACAGTGTATACTGAGGAAATCATACTTTTAATATATTTTTGGAAATATAACGTGTGAAAGAAAACCAAGCCTGAGTCGAGGACCACCTAATTTTTCTCTTGTTAGGCGGCGTTAGAAATTGAATGGGTCTCAAGCCGCCCAAATCCCGTCATGTAGACTCCTGTACTAATATTTTTCTGGCTAAATCGACTAAGTCGCGCTAATTATTTCAGGAGGCCCATAGGGAGATACATTGGTGTTACCGACAAATTCAATTTTCGGACGTGTCTCAAAAATCACCAAGGATTTATAACTAATAAGTTTATTTTGCCGTTTTTGGTTCGTCTATCATTTGCGGTTGAATTCCAGAGTTTCCCCAAAATTAACGGCAGCACTAATTCCAAAAAAAAAAAAAAAAACGGTTTCAAGAGAAGCAGGCAATTGAATTCGAATATAATTTCTGAAGAAGGCAAACATATATTGCTGATTTTGAGATACATCCTGTAGTATATTATAACAGAACACTGAACAAGAAGGTCTTTCGAGGCCTTAGTCGGATTATATTCTGTACTGAGACAATGGACTTAATATAAAGCCAAATCAACCTTGAACTGGTATTAAGATTGATTAGTAGGATTTTGTGGTCTGCGACGACACAAATATCTGAACTAAATCAATTTATTGATCAAAACTTCGTGTACTGGACACATGACGTAAAAGTAAAGACCTCTTTGTTTTCTGTTCAGGGAAAATTAATTCTCCCTGGTATCGTTTCATAGTTTTTGTTCTTTTGTTTTAAGTCATCCGTGTCCGCTACACGAAGTAAATGCCTAACTTTTTATACCAATTCAGGCCAAAGCTATCGTTTCTCCGTTGACAGCAGTACTTACAGTTCTTGCAAAATTTTCGTGACTTTGCTCACAATCTGCAACATTGTTCCGTGTATAACTTTGCCACCCTGAGATTTATTTCTTTTCAGAGAAGAAGATCTAAAAGTATTTTAAAATTTGTCGTTAATTAGATATTAATAAATCATTTCAGTGCTATAAAGCGTGGATGCATGATACTTTTATTATTATTATTTTTTATATGGTTGTTTTTTTGTTGTTGTTGTTTTCTCGTTACAAAACCTTTCACTGGCCTTTTTTTCCCCTCTCTATGTCTTATCTTGCCTGGTCCCTGTACGACGTCCTCCCAGGCCTTCTCGGTTAATCTATTTGGGTGACGTATCCGAGGCGAACGGCTGGGAGAAACCTGGAAAAGCCTGGCTCAAAAACTCGCTCGGACCACGTGACCTGAAATGCATTGGCCACAATAATGAGGCATAGGGACTAGCCAATGCCTTAACTAGGCTATAGTTAGTACTTTGATATTTCCATTTGGTAATGATGAAGCTTGGAAATTTTGAATCAAAACATAGAAAATTAAAGCAAATGACAAGATGAATTTTTCGCACAAATTCAGTTTAAAATAAGCTGGTGCTCACACTGTAAAGGTCATTAGTCTCTCATGTGGCCGTTTGTGTCTCACATGAGAAAAAAAAACAAAAAAAACTGCTGCTTGGGACCACTAACGGTATCAAAATATCAGTTATAGATTATTTGGATGACAAGAAACCAAAATGAATGCATAGCTTTCAATGCATGATTAAAACAACTTTCAACAGTTATATGCAAGGTTTGATTAGCCTTAGCTAAAACAAGAGTCCTAACAAATAAAATTTTCGTAATACGTTTGGTCTGCCCCTGTGGAGGATAGTTTGCACAAAGGCTGCAAAGGACGTTCACCTCCCACTCCCTCTCCTAAGTTTTGATGTGCATTAGGGGGCATCACTGAAAGCGACTACTATAACAATTGTATACGGGAAGGTAATTTGCGACTGAATTAAACGGCCCAAGCCGTTGTAGGTGCTATTACCTCATCCCTGAGGGTTTCTCCTTATAAAATGGGAAATCGAATTATTAAACGTTCATACTCGACTACGAGGCTGAGGGGAATAAAACAAAAGAAATATAACGCACTGAAATTTTTGTAGTTGTTGTCATTCCTCTCATGATCATCCAAGTACGAATTTTGATACGTCCTTTTTAAAATTTTACTGCTTGTAAACCCTCTATTGTAATGAATACCTAAGTAACTAGCAGTTAAGAAATTTAAAACAATCCCTACCTTGAAACTGCAACACAGCTTCCGAATAAAGCTATCAGGGCAATAATAACCTCCACCTTCATAACTGAAGCCAAGAATAAACGTCTCTGAACGCGACTCTGGCAACTTAAATGCAGAAAAAATCACTCGGAAGTCGCTTCGAGTTTCAGAAAAACAGTCTAGGAAAGGCAATGTTATAATAATAAGTAAAGGCCCTCTCGATTTATATGTAAAAATATAAAGCCATTGCCTAATTTCATACCGCGCAGGAGCCTGGCACTACCGGATTTTCCCGGACTTTTTAAATTCCGGATTCAAAATGGCTTCCAAAATAGAGGGTAACCCAAAGATCATCGCATTCAGTTGAAACGATATTAGCTGCCAGATTACTCTAGAAAGGCACTATTCTATTCTAAAAAAATATTCAAAAAATTTGAACAAAGAACCGTCGAGTTAAGCTATTTTTACGGCGCTGGATCGGACCGAATTTTGGGGAATGATAAGGGAGTGGATGTACCTGTTTTTACAAACCGTAAAATAAAGACTACCAAAAAGCGAAGCACGCCAGAGTGACCTTGAGTGAAAGGGCAACATCGTATTTGGTCGGCAAGGCTTATATAGGTTTTCTCCCCGTCGCTGTGTACGGTCTCAGTAGAAAATCCTAAAGATCAGACTGGAAAAAATTCTCACTGCACACAGATAAAAGCAAGTATACTTCAGTCTTACTTGAGAGGCATATCTCGTCCGGTAATACTACAGTTCCTGCGACCAGACCTCATGCATTCAGCAATGCTATAATACACATTCAAGTAATTTTTCTCAGAGGGATAAATTATGGTTAGCTTCTTTGTAAGGCTCCTGCGTGTGCGATTCTGTCTTATACCTTCCAGTGACATTGCAATTCTAGTAATTAAGACACTACTCAAGACATGTATAAATTCAATGATAAAATGTCAAATGGCAATGGCTTACAAGGGCTCACTTGTTGAGCTGTTTCTTTTTGGAACTTATTTGGTCTAAGAGCATGTTTACAATTCGAGCAATCACCTTAACTTGAAAATCCTAGGAGAGGCAGGCAAGCAAGAAATTTAACAACAAATGTTCCGAAAATTCTAGATCTCAAATCATCTTCCGAAAAGATATTTTCCAAAAATTGTCGTTGGGTGCCCCTGAGTTTTTACTCTGACTATCCGCCATTTTGAAACTGGACTTTTTAAAAAGTCCGGGAAAATCCGGTAGTGCCAGGCCCCCGCGCGGTATGAAAATAGGCAATTAATCTACGCTCAAAATTTTCTTCTTGTTTATTTTTCTATATAAACTATATCTCACACAAGATGGCCGCGCCCACTTTACTCATTAAGCTATCTATGACAAAAAGAGATTAGCTACGACCCCACTTAAGAGTGCAAAGATGATATAGCTTTCTGTCCAGGTTATCGGCCTTTTTGTTGGCTTTAACTTACCTCTCAGTTAAGCTTAGAAAGTGGACTTCTTTACTTCCTAAGATGCAGAAAAAAAAAAAAAAAGCGAAGAAAGGTACGCTAGTACAATCTCTTTAAAAGTATGTGGGTTATTTATCAACAATATATATATGATAAAGTAAGAGTGCTAACTTCGATCACCAGCTGGTGTAACAGAGTAACACCAGCTTCGCGGTGAAGAGAAATAAAGACGTTTCAGAGGAAAATGCAGCGCCGTGTGCCACCGATAAACTGTTCACAGTTCCCTATTTTCCGTGATAATCCATAAAGATACCTTTGTGCAAAGTTACTATGTGTTTTTGGATTGCCTCTAACGCATAATTTAAGTGTAGCTGTTTACAGTGATACTGCAAAATATTAAAGAGTCAGTGACATCAATTCGTCCAATTTGTCGTCTGTTGACTACACGGAGAGAATTAGTTTTTCTGTATTTCTTTTACGACAGACAAATGGCAAATGGCTTTGAAATCCTTTTGTTAATATATACAAGCGAAGACAGTCTCGTGGTTACTTCAAGATGGTTTTCTAGTTTAAGGTAAAGTGAACCATAAAGTAAGTTGAGTATTCTTAGGTATAGGCTGGTTTTAGTCTTACCGATTTACAAAATGGTCGGTGAATGTTACATTTGTGCATTTCTGGCAGTCTTAAAGAGACCAAAAGATTAGCGGCGCCACACCCACTCTCGCATTAAAACACAGAATTGCCTACTATGAAGCTATAAATATATAAATACAAGTTACGAGTTCACACAGGTGCAAAAAAAAATAATAATAATAATATCGCTTCAACTACAGGGAATATTAAAGTGCATGTATGTGCTAATGCCTCAAAAAGTGTCACTCATTAATCAATGGAAGTTTAACTTACCTATAACTTTACCTCAGAAAAAGTTGAAGTTGTTGACACCCTGAGATGCAAAGACAACTGGAGTAAAGTACTTTCAGTCAGAAAATTTAATAGTTTTTTTCGCATGCTTAACTCTTTTCTTAACAAATGAACCTTTGTTCACAATCGCGTTGAAAAACAGTCGCTAAATTAAGATCAAATTGAAAACTGTAATTGCATTCTTATCGAGCTGTTTCCACGGATAGCAGAATAGTGAAAAATCACTGGACTATCTCTTTGCAAAATCTTCAAACCGGCATGTATAACGGTTATTGTTCTTAGCTAGCATTCTCTCTCTGAATTGACTTCTGTATATGATCTCAGCTTTGCTTGCCTTACACTGCAAAGCCCTCTCCGGTAAACTTACCTTATTACGTTGCCGTCTTTTAATTATGTTACGCCTCATTTACTGGAAAACAACTGCGGTAAATGTGTTTTTAGCGTTTTACCCAGAAGGTTTTAATAAATTTTATGCTTCATATGAAGCTACTCAGACTTCTACATTGTATGTTCCTGGAGATTTATGAAAGCCTCATGGAGAGTTAAAAATAACTGCAAAACGTTGATGCTTAGAAAAATACAAACGTTTTACTTTGTATCTCGGAAGGCAGGATTGAGCAGGGCCACGAAAGTGGAAAGAAGCGAAGGTAAAAAAAATAATAATAATAATTATATTAAAATATATTAATATTAATTAAAAATAAGAGCTAGGGGACGTGACTCGCATGGTTAATAATATTGGGTGGTAAACGAACAAAGCGTCTGGTTTTATCAGGGCGGCTAACTGAAGTGGAAATTTTCAGTCTAATTCCTGAGCGTCGTGTATGTTTCCTGTCTTGAAACGTAGTACACAGCGCGATGCACAGACAACTGGAGTAAAGTACTTTCAGTCAGAAAATTTAATAGTTTTTTGTGGCATGCTTAACTCTTTTCTTAACAAATGAAACTTTGTTCACAATCGCGTTGAAAAACAGTAGCCTGTATCCAGCCGCCCCTGAGGTGAGGGGCGGCTGTACACAGGCTAAAAAACAGTCGCTAAATTAAGAACAAAGTGAAAACGTTTGCATTCTTATCGCGCTGTTTCCACGGTTGGCAGAATAATGGTAAATCACTGAACTATCTCTTTACAAAATTTTCAAACAGGCATGTACAACGGTTATTGTTCTTAGG
>CALNXI010002020.1:71192-78887 GCA_942486025.1 Porites evermanni
TTTTCGCATGCTTAACTCTTTTCTTAACAAATGAAACTTTGTTCACAATTACGTTGAAAAACAGTAGGTTTTAATAAATTTTTAATGCTTCATATGAAGCTACTCAGACTTCTACATTGTATGTTCCTAGAGATTTATGAAAGCCTCATGGAGAGTTAAAAATACAATCGACTCCCGATAACTCAAACCTTCAAGGGAAATCGAAAAAAAGGTTCGAGTTATCAGGAGTTCGAGTTATCGAGAGTTCGAAGAGAATAGCCGAGAGTATGGTAAAAAACAGTTTTTACTGCACAGTGAACATTTTAATCACATTTAATTGTAGAAATGTCAAGTGAAAGTTAAAAGATACTTCTAGATTACAAAACAGAACGTAACGTAACAAAACATAGCCTAAATAGAGCATGCGTTTTACTGTTTTGAGAAGAAAAGGTGCTTCACGTTAGCCTGTGACAATCAACATCAGCCTCCACTTGTAAACTATACCCCTACAACACGTCAAGAGGAAATCCAAAATTCAATGTTTCGGACGCCCGTAGACGGTTTTTTCCCTACTTTTTAAGGGCTCAAAACATGGTTCGAGTTATCGAGGGTAAAATTATATAGAAAATGACCTGAGGGGAACGAAAATTGGTTCAAGTTAGTGGGAGTTCGAGTTATCGAGGGTTCGAGTTACCGATGGTAAAATTACAGAGAATGTATAGACGGAAATCCGGGGGAAATCGATTTTGGTTCGAGTTAGCGCGAGGTTCGAGTTAGTGAGGGTTCGAGTTATCGGGAGTCGACTGCAACTTCAACGTTGATACTTAGAAAAATACAAAAAAATACTTTGTGTCTCGGAAGGCAGGATTGAGCGGGGCCACAAAAGTGGAAAGAAGCGAAGGTAAAACAAAAAAGTAAAATAATATAATTATATTAAATATATTAATATTAATTAAGAATAAGAGCTAGGGACGTGACTCGCATGGTTAATAATATTGGGTGGTAAACGAAGGTTCGCGAATCGTTTAGCCGAGAACAATGAACAAAGCGTATGGTTTTATGTTAGTTTTAAGACATTTATGGTTGTCAGGAATTTAATTCATAATATTATTTTAAACCTAAGGCACAAAAAAAACTTGGTACTGGAAGAAATGAACAAGTTTAATTAGCTACGTGACTTTACATTTGACTAGCATGGTCAATAATATTTTGCGTGGTAAACGAAGGTTCGCGAATCGTTTAGCCGAGAACAATGAACAAAGCGTCTGGTTTTACCAGGGCGGCCAACTGAAGTGGAAATTTTCAGTCTAATTCCTAAGCGTCTTGTATGTTTCCTATCTTGAAGCGTGGTAACGGTATTGTGCTTGTTCACATACTGAGTCCTTTTTTTGTGACAATGCGTTTGGTTTCGAAGGCTGCCTTAATTCTTTCAGTTTACCAAAATCGAGAGTATCATAAAGCTTCTTTGGACTGAAATTGGGATTCATCTTTAAAAATGAATACTCAAAATACCAGGTGCAGTAAGCATTTTATTAAAACGGAAACGGTTTTTGTTTGTGGTCGCAGTTTAACATGCTCCGATGAGAAAAGAACAAGTTTTTCTACGTGACTTTACATTTGATTGTAACTTCGATTGTACCATGGGCTTGATTGGATTGACCGAGATAATAGTAGAAAAAAGTGAAGTGGAAATTTTACAGTAATAGTTAAGAATATAGTTCATTACCGTAACTCTTGTTGTTTGTTCTTTTAGTTTTTGAGAACTAAGGGAAGTGGAAACTTTTAGCCTATAGATTAATTAAGCGTCGTTTTTGTTTAAAGTTGCCTTTAGGCGTGTCATGTGTTTGTAAAGGCAATGAATATTTGACGCCAATGCGTCTGTTTCTAGCTGAGACATCGTCAGGCGCCCATGGCCACTTAATTGGACAGCATCATGCTAGTTGAACCGTGCGTTAAGTTACGAGCTTCTATCGAAATGGGCAAAGTAGTCAAATGTAACAGGGAGACTTTGAATTTAAGAGCAGAGAGACTCACGTTACTTATGTTAAGGCCTCTGGCACAGGAACCATAGAAAAGTATTACTAACATTGTAGTATCGCTCAGCTGAAACTTGGCAATGGACGACGCCTGTTTTTATTAGAGATAATTGAAGTGGAACATTTTCGCTAAATTTAGGATGGTTTATATGTCTTATCTTGGGCTATGTCAGGGCATGTCTAGTTTATTTGCTATTTATATTGCCAACAACGCGTCCTAAGTGCTATGGAAGTTGAGAAACTACTTATGAATGGCAAAATAACAGCTTCGCTTCAAATAAATTTCTCCCCCGAAGCATTATATCAAACGTTACAAACAGCAAAAATGAACTTTTAAACAACTGCATGGCTAACGAGTTTTTTTTAATCAATCAATCCATAAAAATATGCAATCTGGCGTTTCAGTCCTCTCCACGTTTGTCCAAATTTTATGTTTCACTCAGTTTGGTGGCAGTTCCCACCGCTTGAATTTTGCCAAATTTCGCGGCACAGTTCCTTAACCCTTTCACTGCAAAATGTGGCCAAAGGCAAAATTCGACAAAAAATCCCAAATTTCATTCTGTAAAATTTTGAAAAACAAGTAGCACCATGTGAAAGTGCAGGATTTCGTCCACAGACTTAAAAGTTACAGTCTCCTTACAAAACTCCATCAAGCACTCTGGCAGTGAAAGGGTTAAAGGTGTTGAATTTGTTTGTCGAATTTTGAGCTGAGGCTTAGCGAGATTTTAAGACTGAAATTAGAGTTTTAATCTGAGGTTCTTACGGTCGAGTACGCTTCTCGTGAGAGAGATGCGGAAAGGGTAGCAGTTCTGTTAAAGGCTTGCACCTAAGGGAAAAAAAGAAAAGAATAGGCGTAGAGAGAGCGATTTGAAGAATTTTCAAGATCTCATAGCGGAGCTCCATTGCTAAGTAAAACTACCCATCCCAGAAAATTTGGTAATCACGTGACCGTAACCGACCGCCGACCGCCGAACGCCGACCGACCGTCCGTCCGCACCACGGGAAAACCAATGTTTACTCTCACATTTTAGCTAGTTTGGGAGCCCAAGAGAAAACTAATTTCACATCAATGTTGTGATCAATTGACAGCTGTCAAAACAGGGCATCCGCTGACCAGTATCATCTGACCGTAGCGCGGGCTCAAGTGTCGACCCATCGAGGTCGAGTTATTTTTGAAGTTATCCGCTGACAAATTACCAGTTTGAAATGATCACAGGCTCAAGTTTATTTTTTCCAAGGATTCATATAAAATATGTTGTGTTTATGTCACTATGGCCCCGAAATATTAGAATTTTGATTTCAAACTGACTTCGGAAGCGAAAATTCAGCCAGTTTTTTTAAAAGTACAGGCGGGGAAGACCTTATCTTACCATGGTCACGCGTTGGTCACGCTCTACGTCCAATTTTTATACTCTGATTGGTCAAAATTTGACAGGTGAGTTCATGCGAAAAAATTATGCAGCATCTTGAAAATAGTTTACTTTGACAGCTGAAGCTGAAGAGTTTTGTGTCAACTTATGATGTTTTTAACTGTCTTTTTCTTCTGGATGTACAAAATGAAATACAGCTGCTATCAAGAGTCTTCTGTTATTCATGGCTGGTTTGTTTACTGGGTTTTTGGTTGAGGAACGCGTCGCTTGTCAAAATTTGGTAATTCGATTTCGGATGGCATCGTTTTCGTTTTTCACCTTGCTTAATGCTTAAGAGGGTTTAAAAGTCTCAAGCAACTGTGGCCTTCCTTGATAGCTTTCAGGAACTGAATCTCGAATGGTAAGCCTGAGTAACTATTGTATTTGATGTTTGTTTTTGTTATATCTAATTTCATGAAGTCTTGCACATTCACGCTGACAGTTTATGCGGCAAGTTTATGCACGTTTGTAGCCGTAGTTTGAGTCAATGATCTGACCTAGTATCAGGTTTGAACGGTTTGATATAAGCTTACAGAACTTTAAAAAGCCTTCAGATATATTTGCTCACCACAGATAGAAAACGTTCCGAAGAATATTTAGTTATAAATTTGGCTGTAGAAAGAAAACTTTGAGCGATTTTCTTGCTTCGAGGAGTTCACCTTGGAAAACAGTAAACACCCGCGCCGGGAAGCCGGCTTATAAAGCTTCACGCCGAGACTCAGGATTTTTAGAGACACTTTAATACTTGTCTTCATGAATGAAAATTGTTATCTCTGTAAATGTTTCACCGAATTATATTTCTTTTTTTGATTGTTAGTAGTCTCTCTTGCAATTTTAATCGCTTGTCTGTGCCGTTTGTTTTCATCGTTCATGAACATCGCTTGCAGGAGTACTCAAAAATGTCGCGCGTATCAAACGCTTTATAAGATTACACATCGTTATAACTGAAACCATTAAATAACAAAAAAAAAAAAAAAAATTCGCTATTATGTTGAAGTGTAACGCTATTAAAGTTCATTCAAACACTCGACCACACTGACAGCTCGCACTATAGAAACGAGAACCGGCTAGCCATATGGGTGATTTTGGAAATTTTTGAACGGTTTCGCTTTACGATTGATCGTCCTGAATATTGACTGAGTGCAATTTGTCTTGAAAAATTGTGAAATACTGCATTCTGTCCGAGGTCTGTGTGATAAATAGTACTGTTTCACCTCAAATGTGATGTATAAAAATTATAAAAGGTTGGTTTAAACACCCCCAGATTTGTTGGCAAGAATTTGTAAAGTAAACCTCTCGAACGCAAAAAAATTCGGCGTGATTTGTTTTCCAAGAATTTGTTTTCGAGGCCTAATCTACTGTGATCTTGAATGTGATCGAAGATGTTTGCTATTTTTTGGGTGTACATATAAGGTTATCAATTCGATGTAAGATGTTTCACTCTAAAATAACTTAGCCTTTCCCTCAAAAGTCACATGAATGTGCCCTTAAGTTAAATGATTTGTGGATTAAAAGTTTATTTTTTAATTTAAATTATAAATTTATTAATTGGAGCTTCGCTTTTAGCCCTGGCTAAATCTATATATTATTGGCCTTTGATGCTTGCTATTGACTGCATAAGACAATTTCATTAAGTTTATCGCGATTCGGAGACGATCGGAAGGTACAATTTTAGCCGATTCCCGCTTCTGAGAAGATTATATTGTATTGTTTGGTTTATATGTATATTTTTATCTCAGAGTGAAAGTGATCTGTAGTTCATATATTATCTGGATTTGCTTAGATAAAAAAATTGTCTATTAGTAATGTTTGATGGACTTTATTACCGGGCAAGGAGGGGGAGAGCGAACAAAGAGCAAGGCGAGCCATCTTGCATCGTCTCTCATAACAATTTCATTTTCATCGACAATTGCAACTTAATATTATTTTGCAAACGATGCCTGTTCAGTGTAATCCTTATGATTAAATAAATCTTCTATCAGACAAGGGAAAAACAGACCGAAAGAACCGAACACCTACAGCATAATGGGAATTTCCCTGGAGCTACGGCCTCAGAAATAAACCCAGTCGTTCATTGAAGTGAGCGACGTTATAAACCTAACCTCACAATTCAAAATCCTGAGTGTATGATGTTGTCTAAACATAGCACAGACGGCATGCAAATTATTTCGAAGACACGCTTTCAGTTTACGCACTGGGTTATGAAAATGTTTTATGTCCAAAGGTTATCACAATGTTCAAACTCATTTTTTCATTTTCTGGTTTAAAATGGAACAAACTTTTCCTGGATTTGGCGTTACTCGCTTCACATCGGCTTACGCTTCGGCATATTTTCTCAGCCCGTTTCCCGGGAGTTGTGCTACTTGGCTGAGAAGATCTCTTTCTAGTACACTTTCAACGCCTCATAACGGGAAAACTAACAGGGGTAGACCCTTGTAGACCACGAAATTTACAAAGGGGAAGGGTTGAAATTCTCATCCATGCTTTTATTAGTTCTAAGCTTGTCTACTGCAACTCACTTCTATATGGTATTCCAAAATACTCAGTTTCTAGATTACAGCGTGTTCAGAATACGGCAGTTCGCATTGTAACGTTAACGATTACCCCAATAATGTTCAAGCTACTCTGGCTCCCCGTCCATTCACGTATTATTTTTAAGCTCCTGTTATTAGTCTATAAAGCACTCAATGGCAAAGCACCTTCTTAATATATTTCTAGTCTCCTGAGCCATCGTAGGCGCCTCTCGTTCTTTACGCTCCAGTGGGCAAGAACTGCTCACTGTGCAACTGGCTAAGCTAAAGACTTATGGACTCGGGTGTTCAGCATTGCTGCGCCATTGCAATGGATAACATTCCTCTTAGCATTCGTAAATCTCCATCAATGGCTATTTTTAAAAGATATTTAAAGACTTCTCTTTTTAAAGAAGCCTGTGATTTTTAACATCTATTTTTAATACATGTTTTTTATTTCTTTCATTATCTGTAATTTTATCTTAGTATTTTTAGATTTTAGATTTTTAACTTTCCTTTCTTGTACAATGTATATATATTTTTAAGCTTTGTAACCAATTTATCTCGGTATTTTATTTTATTTTAATTTTAGCTTTTAGGTTCTACCTTAACATAATCATTGTAAAGCGCTATGAAAGAGTTGCTGAATAGCGCTATATAAATTATTATTATTATTATTATTGAAGTAACAAGTTGACCAAAATAATTCGATAAGACCGTTAACAGTAACCAGCAATGAATCCAAGAAGAACGGCGAAAATAACACTCAAATCATCATGCGGCTTGCACATGATCGAGCAATTCAAACTTGTAACAACGCTCAAGAAAGCAAAACCTTTAAAAGTATTACAGGTACTATCAAGATAAAGTTCCAACAATTAACTTTCCACGGCGATATAGTGTGGAAATTACCAACACAAGCTTGGAATAAAGAGAAATTTTCACCATATACACCTCTGAAAACGGCTCTTTCCAAGCGCGAAAATCACTCTACAAATAAACGCATTCTGATTGGTCGAATCTTGTGATGCACATCGCCTGGTTGCAGGCTAGGTTGCAAACCAACGCCTTCCATAAAACAAAACGGATTGTTGCGAAAAATTAAATGTTACTACACCCTTACTTTTTTAACGATTTTTAAAAGGACGTTGGAGCTGAGAATGAAAACAACCCAGAACATCCTAAGTACATTGCTCTGTTTGGGTCTTAAACACCAAATAATCGCCAGTATTTCTCCTGTCCATTTTATGCGTATTATAACATAACACTAACTAGAGAGAGATTAAGATTCACGTTTATGCCAAACGGCAAACGTCAGATTCAAGTTGACACTTTCTCAGAATAGAAAATAAGCAGATAAAAACTGTCCAGAACAATTCTTATGTATAAAACTGGCGTGAAACTACTTTTTTTTTTTAGTTTAAGTAATAAACAGTTGACGACACTGAATTAAGGTGAAAACTTGGTCACGTGGTACAAATTTACGTTTGCCGTTTGGCGTAAACGAGAATCTTAATCTCTCCACTGTCGCCCCTTATCGTCGGGGAAACATGGATCAATGGGTAGAGAGGAGGAAGGGGGGGGGGGGGGGGGGAACCCCATTTTGTGGGCTAAATTGGGTTTTGCCCCCTGAAGGGGATGATTTTTTGGGGGTCCCGACCTTTAAATGGGGTTTTTGATGGGGTTTTTGTGGGCATTTGTTCCCGGGGGGGCAGGAAGATAGGGTGGGGTACCTAAATTTGATTAATTAAAAATTAAGGT